>JAPJBO010000524.1:0-159285 GCA_030068145.1 Diplonema papillatum
TCGACGCCCTCACTTCCAGGGTGTCGAGTGGCTCCGGGTAGGCGGGCGGACGCGGGGCTCCCTCTGGCGAGGGTAACGTCGAACCGCATCGACGTGGAGGCGTTGGCGGCGATGGACGGTGTCGGTCGATTCCGCGAGGTGCTGCCGATGTTGATGGATCCGGTAGCGTTTGCGGAGGCGTTCGTGTCTGGGGACGCCGCAGGCGGGTGCCGGGTGCCGTCGCGCGGGATGGAGCGACACCGGGCGACTCTGCGGTCGTGCGGGGTGGCGAGCGACGCACGTTCGCGGCCGGCATTCGCGATGAAGGCGTTTACCACGCCGAAGAAGGACGGACGAACGGCACGTCTCGTTCTGGATGCCCGGCCGCTGAACGACGCGATGCGCCGGCCGCCCAGCATGGACCTGCCCCGGCTGCGCGACTTCATCGCCGAGGTCGAGAGGCACCGGTTCGCCATGCAGTGCGACGGCGTGTCGTACTTCTACCAGTTCCCAGTAGACGCGAGCATTTCGCGATATTTCGGGATTGGTATGAAGGGGTGCGACATGCTGTTGAACGTGCTGTGCATGGGGTGGTCTTGGGCGCCGTGCATTGCGCAGCGCGCGTCGAACGTGCTGGTCCGGGACCTGGGCCTCGCCTGGGTGGACAACTTCCTTGTCTTGGGTGGGACGCTGGACGAGGCAGAGCGGAACGTGGCCGTTTTTCGGAAGCGGGCGCAGGCGGCGCGGGTCGAAGTGCGGGCGGAAGGCGACGACGCGTTGTGGCAGGTTCGCTCGCGGTTCGTGTGTGTGGGTGTGGAGTTCGACCTGGCTGCCGAGACGCAGCGGCACAGGCTCGACCCGGCGTGGGCGGAGCGGTGGGTCGACGGCAGCGGAATGACGGCGGTGCTTTCCGGCAGAGCGACGGCCCGTCAGTTCGCCGAAGTCTTCGGGGGCGCCGTCTGGGCGACGGACATCCTGGCGGTGCCCCGCTGCCATTTCGCGGCGTTGCTGTCGTTCGCGGGGAGGCTCGGCGGTCGCATGGTGGGTGCCGCAGCGCCGGTGTGGGACGAGGTCGTCGACGTTCCTCCGTCGGCGAGACGGGAGCTGGGCGCGCTCCGGAAGATCGTCCGGGAGAACCCGTGGGTCGTGGGCGGCGTCCCTGAGGACACAGGGAGCGTCCTGTGGACGGACGCCAGCTCGCGGGCGTGGGCGGCGCTGCTGGAGGCGGAAGGCCGGTTCGTGGACGGGCGGCAGGGCGTGTTCGCGGGACCGGACGCGGACGCCCACATCAACTTGAAGGAGATGTTGGCGTTCGCGGAAGGTGTGGTTCGGCTGTGCTGGGCGCCGGGGGCGCAGCGGTGCCGCATCGACAACGCGGCGGTTGTGGGCGCCGTGGCGAAGGGGAGTTCTTCCTCGTACGCCGCGAATCGCGTTTTGTCCCGGTCTCTTCGTGTTGCCGGGCGCAGAGGGATTGTCCTGCGCCCTGACTGGGTGCCGTCCGGCGGACAGCTGGCGGACCCGTACACGCGGGGGACCTCGTTGCCTCGGTTCCCGGCGCAACTTCCGCTCCCGCGGTCACGTGCCACACCCTTTGACTTGTTTTGATGTGTTCTCGGGAAAGGTCAACGCGGTAGCGGTGACCACGAGAACACATACAGGTGGGTGGGGAGAGGCCCTGGGACTGCTAAGGCGTGACTAACCCCGTCCCTGTCCCTCCCAGGGAGCCACCCCGGAACTAGCCTAGCCCACCTGACGGTGGGGGCCCACCTGACGGTGGAGGCCCACACCCTTTGACTTGTTTTGATGTGTTCTCTCTCTCTCTCTCTCTCTCTCTCTCTCTCTCTCTCTCTCTCTCTCTCTCTCTCTCTCTCTCTCTCTCTCTTTCTCTCTCTCTCTCTCTCTCTCTCTCTCTCTCTCTCTCTCTCTCTCTCTCTCTGAACTTCTTACCTCGGGCTTATTTCGGACCGGCCGCGTTGCTGCCCTCAAACCTCGCAATCGTGTGCTTGCTAACAAGAAAGATAAACGGCAAACCAAGCTAGACCACTAAACTGCACTACTTGTGCCACGAAAGATACAAATCCCGATACCATGCCGCATAAAGAACATGAGTCTGCAAAATAAAACCGCCCGAACAGTACAGTTTTTCGGGAGGGGAGTTGCTGCCACTGTAAATGCCTTGCATACGTGCCTGACCGCGTTCTCCGTTCGCCGCCTCGCCCTGATGACCCCCATTTCCTCGAGCTGCCGGACCTGTTCTGCTGTCAGCGTCGACTTCGGGCCCGGCAACCTCCTCAACCTTCGTTCGTCCGTCAACATCTCTTCGAAACCCTCTCTGCCCAAAACCCTTCGCACGTCTGACACCTCCGTCCCCGCCTGCCAGCTCTCCACCTTCGCCATGTCCACCGTCGCGGCCACAATCTCGTCCATGGGACCATCTGATCCACCGCCCCCCACCTCTCCAGGGTAGGGTGCCAAATCCGTATACGGGTACCCAGAATCTGCCACGATCCTGAGCACCATCCTCCACTTCGACCTTCGACCCCGCCTCCTGGCGCTGCGCATACCCGTACCGCTTCTAGACTTTCTAGGCGATCCCGGGCGCCCGCGCGCCTCGGCGTCTTCCCCTATTGCACATCCTGCAGCCGCCGTACGACGTCCTCCACGCCTGCCCCTCTTTCTCGTCGCTCTGCTGCTCGTTCCAGCCCGAGGTACGTCTCGACGTTCTTGAACTGTCGATGTCCCGTGAGCCGCTGCAGCCTCGCATCGTCCACTCCCATGTCGTCGATCGCATGGGCGTACCCCCGCTTGAACGCGTGGGTTGTCACACCCACTTGCTTCAGCCGCGCGAGCAGGGGCTTGTACGCGACGTTGAACACCGGCCCGTCGATGCTCGACCTTCCGGCGACAAACCTTTCCACGTCCTGCCGAAACACGCCCCTCAAGCACACGTTTCGTCTTGTGGGCCGGTTCTCCGTCTTCGACTCCCTCTGCACCACCGTCAGCTTGAGCACGTCCGCTTCTCTCTGCACAACCTTCAGATCTTCCAGCCGCGACACGCCCTCCCAGCGAAGCCCCAACAAGTGCTGAACGCAGCAAAACGCCATCTGCTCTGGACTCAGCGCCCTCCGCAACAGTTCCCAGTGCTTCGGTTCCACTGGCGCAGCCTGCCTTGTTGGCACATCGGCTCCCAACGCCGTCAGACCCGCTACGTGCGCCTCCAAGATTCCCAGCCGCACGTGCGGCGCCCATCTCTGGAACACCGACCGAAGGCACAGGGCGTAGTCCCTCTGTGTCGAGGGCCTCACCCCTGCTGATTCTGCCAGGTACACCCCGACCCAGTCGTGCAATCCCGCCCCAGGAAACCTCTTCTTCACCCCGACCAGCTTTTCCAACCGTTGCGCCCACCTGACCATCGTGGTCGCCGCTACTGCGCGCGCCTGCACTGCCTCGAGGTACTCTCGCTGTTGCCTCGTGACGATGCCGTTCCCCTTTGCCCCCAGGCCAAGCTCCGCCAAAGCCTCCATCAGCCTCCCGTAGGCCCTTTCTCTTGCCTGAATCCCCGCCAATCCCGAATGGCGCCCGTCTAACCTGAGTCTCTCTGACACCGCCGCGTTCACCCCTGTTGTTTCCCGTACCCCAAAACCCCGCTCGCTGTCCCCTCGCGACCCCGTACCCCTGTACCCCATTCTCCCTCTTTCCCCGTTGGGAGATCGAACGCCCCCCGCCGCACCTGCCGGTGCCGCCATTGTCCCCAGTACCCTTTCCATTTTCCTTATTCCCGCCTGAAAGGCTGCAGTTACCTGCCCCCGTCCCGAGTTCCCCCCAATTGTCACTTCTTTCCTTTCCCCGTTCCGCCCTGGCGAAAACCCCCCGTCTGGAACCCCGTTCCACCCTGACGAAACCCCCCCGTCGGGTACCCAATCTTCCCCCCGGTTACCGGCTGCACGTACGTGCTCCTGTTCCATTGCCCCGAGCTCTGCGATTTTGTCCCCTTGCTCCTCGCCCGCTGCCTTTCGGCCTCCTTCCACGCCTCCGCCAGCGGCCCGGGCAGGTCCTGTTCTTCCAATGCCTTCTCGAACATGCCCGCATGCCCTCCTTTTACCCCCGTCTCCTCCCCGAACTGGAGCGCCACCAACCGCGCAATCGCCCTGTCCACCACTGCGACCATGTGCACATCTCCAAAAGACCCCCCCACCGGCCTCTCCGGGTCCGAAAAATAATCGAACCCCGTCTCGAGGTTCGCCAGCTGCCCTTTCGCCTGCTCCCGGGCCCCTGGTCTCGCCCCCGTGCAGAGCACCCGCTCGAACCGGGCTTCAAAAACCCTGAGCACTTCCATGCGCGTTGGTCCTGGAAAAATCCCCGGCCATCTCGCCCCCTCCCCGAGGTCCGCGAACCCCAACGCGCGACTCCTCTGCGGCATCCCGCCTGCCGACAGCCCCGTCACCATACCCATCAAACTGCTGAGCATCTGCTTCATCTCCGCGTTCCCCGCCTCCATCATCTGCAGCCGCACATCATGCTCTGCGACCTTCTGCGACGCCTGCCCAAAGGTCTGGGCCGTCTTCTCCTCCAGATCCCTTACCGCCTCCTGCGGCTCGCCTTCCTCCCCGTCTGCCCTTCTCCTCTTTCCTTGCACACTGCCCGGCAGTGCCAGCGGCGACTGCACCGGGGTGCCCGCCCTCGAGCTGCTCGCCGAGGCGGTCGCTTGTAGCGCCGCCAGCGCCCTCTGCCCGCAGGCCTTCTTGTGGGTGGCCAACCCTTTCGGGTCGAACGAGCCCCCACAGTGCGGGCACTCTTCCGCCATGTTTGCGATCGGTCGGGAGGGGAGTTGCTGTGTGCTCCTGCGGTCTTTGTGTTTTTCGTACTTGACCAACAGGTTCACCCCCCCGCACGCCAAGTCCGCCCTTCGGTATAAGTTCGTCCAGAACTTCACTCACTTCGTTCACGAAGTTCTTGATCCCTCTCTCTCTCTCTCTCTCTCTCTCGGAAAAGGTCGCGTTGGCAGAAACGGTGAAGATGATAATTGTCACAGGGTTGGTGAAATGAAAGCGAGAATGTGGAATAAAAATCCCTGGACGTGAAACTCAAAGAGCTGAGATCCCGCTGCCTCCGGGTCTCGCAAAGAATAGCGCTATCAGGAGCGCAAATACAAAACTTCCGAGGTAAAGATCCTCATGCAACGCAGAACGGGGTCCGGGGCGGCTGGATGCCCTGCCTGTATGGGTCCCGCGTCCAGACGTCTGCCAGTTGCTCAGCAGTCGGGACCCATACAGTCTCGAGGACGCACTGGTGTTCCTCCAAGACGTCGCGGACCTGGCACAGGATGAAGTTCCCGAGCTGGGTCTTCGACTTCCAGTTCCTCAAGCAGTTGACGGCGGGCAAGTTGTCGACGAAGATCCTGATCGTCGACAGCGGAGAGCGAGAAGCCGCGTACGCAATCGCGAACTTCGCCGCCGTCAGCTCAGCGAAGAAGATGTGCTGCGGGACATCCCTCCACGGGCCCCACATCGCCATGGAACCCACCAGCCAGGCCCATCCCTGCATGCTGGCGTCGGACCACGCCTCCACGAGGGTGTCCCGTTGCTTCGCGTCGAAAACGACCCACCGGTTGCCCGACAGACGCCGTCTCACTCCCGCAAGGAACGGAAAAACGTCGTCGCTCACGCGGACCAGCGACTCCCAGCCCAGGGAACCGGTCAGGACCTGGTGCGCCAGGGTTCCCATCCACGCAAGCACCGGGCTCACCCTGCAGAGCGGCGTGCCCCACACCGTCCACGCCCAAATAGCGGTCCCGACGACCTTCCAAACGCCACGCAAAGTCATCCGCGTCGAATCGACCGAGCAAAAGAGGAGGTGCGCCTTCCTCGCCCACTCTTGCTTCAGCCGGTATCTCTTCGCCGCGAGGTCGAACTCGACTCCCAAGACAACCGGCGTCGAGCTGGGCTCGAGGACGGACTTCTCGTCGTTGACCGTCATGCACACCTTGCGGGCGCGTCGCAGGACTCGGTCGCGCACAGCGCGAAGCGCGTCCGGACAGTCACCGACGAGGGCCCAGTCGTCGTACCAGACTATCCTATCGTCCCCGGCGGTTTCCGTGATGACCAGCGCAGAGTCCTGTGCGATCACGGGCGAGAACGACCAGCCCATCGTAAGCCGGCGCCACCGATACAGAGCCACGCCCCCGTCGGGCCTCCTGGTCCGGAGCCCGAAGAAAGCCGACGTCGACCGTCCCACTGGGAACTGGAAGAAGTAGGACTTCAGGTCGACGACGACTGCGTGCGACTTCGACATCATCTTGGCGATGACCTCGTCGACACGCAAGAGGCTGAACTTCGGCGGAGGCTCCATCAGCTCGTTCAGCGGGCGGCCATCGACGATGGCACGGGAGTGGTGCTCCCCCTTCTCGACAGCGAACGCCGGCAGTACGCACTTCAGCGGCTCCGAGCGGGGAACGCGTTCCACAAAGCCGACGCCCTCCAGCGTCACCGCATGGTGCGCAAACGCGTCGCTCTTCCGACCCGGCACGAGAGGAGTGCCCAACAACTTCCGTCGGAAGGAGTGCCCGTCCGTTAGGAGGTCAAGCAAGCCGTGCAAGCGGGCCCCGGGGCCGGCGAGGCTCCGGAGCTTGCGGAGATCGATCGGCGGCACTGCCGTGACGTCTAGCGGCCTCGCAGATCTCGGGGCACCGATGCCCGGAATGAGACCTCTCGTTTCTGGTGGGAGGTACCCGAGAGGAACTGCGGTAGGAGGGTCGTAGAAATGGGGGTGGAGCCGGAGGAAAAGCCTCCTCCCCCTGAGCAACCTGGACCTTCGCGACTTCAACCCCCTGACCTGCCGAGGCGAGAAGCCGGCGTCGGGCAAGGGTTGTTTCTGTCGTGTCGGGAAACGGCTGTCGCAAAGGGTAGGATGAGCTAATTCCGAGTGCCCGGGTGCATTCGTGGAAGCGCTTCCCGGGTCTTCGCGTTGTGCGGCGTTGCCAGCCGGAGGCGGGAGTAGAGCCTCCGTCGTACTCCCGCCAGGTCCTTCAAGTCTGCAGTCGGCCAGGGGGGACCAGTCCCCAGACGACCGTTCCATGCCGGTCTTCAGCTCCGACCGGCTTTCTCCCCCTTTCCCGCCGGCGAACGGGGGGCCGCCGACTCCCCGGGCTCGCAAGGGTTCCATACCCGCCACTCCCGGGTGGCCTTGTCGGCAGCTTCCTCAGCCGCCGCCCAGTCAGGATCCATCAGCCGACGGCTGGTCCGTGCGGCCCGGCGGCGCGTGCTACCCGTGTGTACCGGCATTTTTCCCGGAGGGTAGTGTATGATTAGGAGGAGAATGGAAATAAAATGAAAGCGAGAATGTGGGGTAAGCTATGATTATTAGATTCACGGTTAAACGAAGCTAGCGCACAAGGTTTGCCTGATCTCGCACCTACTTTCCGATACCAAATAGATGCTCTATTCAAACTCTCTCTCTCTATTCTGATCATGGACCTGCAACTAAACTAAGTTGCCGGTAACCGTGGGATTCCAACCGATTTCGTGATCAGGTATCTTTTTTCGAAAGGTCCGCATTTATACACACCAATGTTAAAGCGGGCTGCCAGATGTGACATTACCAAAGCCTTCTGGGCGATCGAAGACACCCTACTGGCCAAGGGAACCGCAACGCCCGCGAAGATCACCCTGCGCCCTGAGGCCTGGTTTCAGTCCCCAGTGGGCATCGGCAAGGACACCGTGGTTGACACGTCGATCCGCCGCTCCAAGTCAGCCAACCCGGACAAGTTCACGCTTGACTGGCCTGCCATGGCTAGCGGTGAGGTGCCTGAGTCGGTGCGCATGCAGCTGGCCCCGTGGCTGCCGGTGGGCTCGCTGACGGCGGAGCTGCATTCTGCCCTGCTCTACAACGAGGGAGACAAGTTCGACTTGCATCGTGATTCGAAGAAGGGGGATAACCACCTGGTGACCCTGACAGTGGAAGTTACGGAGGGCGACGGCAAATACGAAGGAGGAGTTGTGGAGATCCTGCCGGCTGGCGCGGTGGGCGCAATGCGTATGTATTCAGACAAGCTCGACGATGAAGTCACTGTGGTGAATCCAAATCGCGGTGCACTACTGCCATGGAACTCCAGCGGCAACGGCTCATGGGCAGCTTGGTACAACAACACCTTCCATCGGGTGACGGAGCTGACCAAAGGGTCCCGAATGACCGCGACGTACAACATCTTCGTCAGCCCAGAAGCGGCCGCAGCACCCAAGTTTGACCTCCCCGCATCTGACCCCAGCACTGTCGCGGTGGACAAACTTTGCGCAGAGCTCACTGCTGATATTTACGAGAATGACAAGAAAAAAGGACCACTCGTCTTTCTGTGCGCTTGCAAGTACCTGATGCACCCCACGAAAGCGCTCTCT
The DNA here is from genome assembly GCA_030068145.1 of Diplonema papillatum. Taxonomy (NCBI): domain Eukaryota; phylum Euglenozoa; class Diplonemea; order Diplonemida; family Diplonemidae; genus Diplonema; species Diplonema papillatum. The sequence continues at coordinate 8,370 of JAPJBO010000524.1, forward strand.
CCCGTGTTTCTGATCGGCCGTGATCGGCTGATGTACGAAGCACTGACGAGAGTGTTTAACTGCGAACCGATCCTGGCGGAGAGCGAGATCGAGTATGTGTCTGGTGAAGAGTGTGATTCGGAAAGCGGTATTGTCTTGACCGCGCCGAAGCTGCCCGACGCCCGCCTAGTTTTTGAAACCGATGATGACGGTGAGTTCGGAATGATCTTCAATTCAGAAGAAGACATTCGAAAGCACCTTTTTCGCACTTTTTGCCAAGAAGAAGTTGACCGGTTTGGCAACCATGGGCAGGATGGCGTCGAACGCTTCAGCCGCACGGCGATGGTGGTGTTGTGCGACAAGACGCCGACCCGCAAGCGTAAAAGGTCGCAGCAAAAATGAAGAGCTAGTGTTTCAATACCCGAGAAATATGCAACAAGAGAACGGAGGTAAGCGCGATGGGTTCTCTCAACGGCCAAATGGGCGATGTTACCAACCCTTTACTATTGGTGAAAAAGTGGTTATTTAACCACTTTTTGACGCAGGAGGGAGTGTCGTCAGGGGTAAGGGTCGGCTCAGGGCATTTCAGGTAGGGCTGTGCCGTCAACAGCAACAGTCACTGAGGCCACCTGGTGTGGAGCCGCGAGTTGTAGCATGTGCGTGGCTGCCCGCCGGGCTCCCTTAATGTAGCGGGATGCGGGTTTTGAACTTGTCTAGTCTGTTGTGTGAGTTCAGCTGGGCGTCGTGGCCAACCGTTCTCAGCAGCAACATTTGCTGGTGTACGGCACATTACATGGGACGTGTACTGCTCCAGGTGAAATAGAACGAGTTCATGGGCTGCCTTCGGCCGGATGCTTTTACGCGTATAGGAAGCGTTCTTCACCTGAATCACCGCTGAGCGCTGCTCACGGACAGGGAGCGTGCACATCCATCCCCCTCCTTAATGACCAGAGACAGTCCAGTTGATGGCAACGAGGCCCACTCGCCTGCTGCCGGGCATCAAGCAGAATCATTGCTCTGGCGTACAGATGGCCATGTAGTCGTCGATGCGGAACCGAAGCAACATTGACCCCCTCAGCCAGAAATCAGTGCCTAGCAAAGCCGGAACGGTCTTTCCCCGTCCCAGAATTGCCAAAATGCGGTTTCCTCCCCTCATCATTTTCACGGTCTGCGACCCCTCGTTTGGTGACCAGTCAGGTGACGGTTTCGTCGTTTCGCGAAATTTGTGGAAACAGGGTGCCTCTTGCATCCCTGATTGGGAATACCGTAGGCGGTTCAACACCTTCTCGTCCGACATTGCACCACTATCAGCAGCAACCCCGGACACGGCCTTGACCCAAGCTGTTCGAGAAGACGAACGGGGGAGGAAACACCGCTGCGTCGTAAAGAGTAAAACAGAAATGGCGGCGACCCTACGGACACCAAATATTTGCACAGAATGACAAATAGTGTTTGCCACACCCATATTGCCACCCTGTTCTCTGGCCTTCTTTCATCTTTCTCTGTGGATGGGTTCAATTTCTCACACCCACCAACCCATCCACGATTGAATTTCTATGCCGTGGACATGTAAGACAATTCTGAACCTACGTCGGACATACAACACAACTTTTTAAACTGTATTGACACAGAAGACAACTAATGAAACTATGTCGGACGTAAAAGACAACTTTTTAAAACTTTGCCGAACATGCAAACCTATGTCGTACATATAAGACAATTCTGACACAATATGACAACTTTGAAACTATGGCGGACACTAACCACAACTTCCGCAACTATGTCAGGCGTGTACGACATTTCACTCTTCCTTTTTAGACTAGCTTTCCTTCTCATTTGTCTCATACCAAACAAAGGTGCCGCTGCACTGGGAAAAAGAAAAGGATAGGGATGGGGTGGGCAACATTTCAGGTGTATTCCTAGCCGCTGAAATGGTAAGCGTGTGGGATTTCTCCACATCGGGCTCAAAACAAAGGGAATGATGCGACTACACCGTGGGAAGTCGACATCGCGTACATGAATTCAACATAGGGCTGCACGAGCAGAAACCCGACACCGCGTACGTGAATTCAACATAGGTGCTGCACGAGCAGAAAGCCGAAACCCGCAAACGGAAGAGTTTAACGTTAGGTTGCCACCAATTACCAAGACTCTCTGCTCATGCTACACCCCACACTATGATGTGGGTAACAAGCTATCCGTTTGCCGAAGACCCACCGGCTGCTCTATAGCTCCGGCATTCTGCAGGTTGACTTTTTGAAGGAGAGAAGCAGCTGAACCGTTGCTGCCAATCACACGGATGGGGGTATATCGGGACACAACAGCAGCCAAGAGCGAAAATCAACCAACAACACAAAGAAAGGACGATGCAAACGGAGAACTTGACCTCACGAAGTTTGGGTAGGCGGCTGCGAGTAGCAGATGCAGACGCCCTTAACAAAATGATGCATTTCTTGCATACACACTCTGCAAGGGTCTTGTGTACGGGTGCAACTTGGTAGTCTCGTTGTTTCCCGGTTCTCCTCGTTGTGTCTAACTTTGTTGCGTCAAACGCAACGATCGATGGCAACGTAGGCAGTGCACTCAAACAAAGGAAGCGCCAGATCTGTTTTTCAAACAGATCAGGCGCTTCCTACAAACAACCACCACACTACCCGTTTCTTCCCAATTACCTTCTAGAACCCAGTTCTTCCTCCCGCCCCCCCGAAGAAGACTTAATGCTAGCATCAAATATGCATGAGAGGCAGTGTCCTGCTTAACCATTAAACTAAGATTCCTCCCCGGAAAAGGCCCCGACCTTTTCCTTTCTCTCTCTGCGGATCACCACCAACCGGACCAGTCATTTGTTTTCTCCCGCCTCCCACCCGACGAAAACTTGATGCTAGCATCAAACATGCATGAGAGGCAGTGTCTTGCCTAAACATTAAAATACGATTTTCCCCCGGAAAAGGCCCCAACCTTTTCCTTTCTCTCTCTGCGGATCTCCGCCAACCAGATCATTTGTTTCTCCCGCCTGCCCACCCGAAGAAAACGATGACATGAGACGTTGCACGGTTGGACAGCATGAGGAGGGTTCTCGGGCCCGAGTGGGAAGCTCTGGTGCGCTCACACAAGGGGCTGTCCGAGAACACGCCCCTGACTTCTTTCCGTGCTGCCGCGCTGGGCGCACCCTGAACCGCACTGGGCCCGCGCACGGGGTCTCGGCCCATCAGGGGTACTGGTGTCGAGGACGCACCCGGGCGTACAAGCTATCACCCGCGAAGTCTTCCTAAAGCTAAGCAAGTTACGCTTTCTGCTTTTGTGGTCATGTCGAATGAAGACGTTTCTTCCGGAAGGAATCGTACTGCCGCTTATAGTTTTTTGTGTGAGATTAGTATACTCTCTTGAAGAGCACAAATCGAACTTTGCAGGCGATTTCTGTTTGCAGTAGCGGATCTCTTTTTTTTTAAGCGAGCGTACTCTCCAAAAAAGACGGAAAATAACGCCAATCGGCGTGATCCGCACCGTTTCACAGGACCCAGTAAGAACTCGGCTCAAACCTGAATGTGACCGCACCACCCGAATTTACACACCAACCCCTGTGCCACCAAATTCCTTCAGGGGGAGGGGTCAGCCGGCTGATGGATGTTGGGTGGATGGATGGTTCTTAACAAGATGCCTGGGGGGTGGGGAATCCACCGCGCGCGCAAACGATGGCAACGTTTACGCCCCACGATGGCGTCGCGGAGGAGGACCCGTCGGCCATGGCCGTCGACTCCGACGAAGAGGCGGGCCAGCCTTCGTCCGGGAAGGAGTGGCAGATCTGGCTCGGCGCGCAGCTGCCGCGCGGGCTCACCGTCGCCGAGTACCGGGCGAACGTCAAAAATGTGGGGGTCGCTTTCTTCCCTTCCCGAGAAGAGCACAAATCGAACTTTGCAGGCGATTCCTGTTTCCCAGTAGCGGATCTCTAAGCGAACTTACACTCTAAAGAAGACGGAAAATATCGCCAATCGGCGTGATCCGCACCGCTACATAGAACCCAGTGAGAACTCGGCACACACCCTCGCAGCACTTGAAGTTGATCACTGCCCGCAATGAATATACACAATCCCTGTGCCACCATAGTTCCTGCAGGCGTGGGGGGGTGGGGAATCCACCGCGCGCGCAGATGGCAACGTTTACGCCCCACGATGGCGTCGCGGAAGAGGACCCGTCCGCGGCCATGGCCGTCGACTCCGACGAAGAGGTAGGCCAGCCTTCGTCCGGGAAGGAGTGGCAGATCTGGTTCGACGCGCAGCTGCCGCGCGGGCTCACCCTCGCCGAGTACCGGGCGAACGTCAAAAACGTGGGGTCGCTTTCTTCCCTGCGGGACCTTGACTCCTACGGCTACTACAACGACTTCAAGTTCGTGCCCGAAGAGGAGAGCATGGCGACCGGCGCGCGCAAGGACCAAGACGCGTTTCGCTTCAATTTGCGCTTCTTCCGATCCTCTTGCCCGCCGTTCTGGGAAGACCAGCCGGATACCGCCATAATCTACACGCTGCAAATGCCGCCGTCGCTCGCGCCAATCGACGTATGTAGTGAATCTTGCCCCGAGAGCCAACAGCACACCAATTTTGTTGTATAAGCACATGCTTTGTAGGAAATACTTGAGGAGACTGCCAGTTGCGAAATCTCAAAGGTCCTGGTGCTAGTACCGGGTCTGAACGAGACACGGCTCCTCGGCCTCTGCGACCGCTACGGGTCGCACGACGATCGCGCACCCCTGCCGACACAGCTCGACCCTCAACAACTGCCGCATCTCGCCGTTCCTCTCGCCGGAAGCGAGAGAACGGCAAGGCATTTATGGGACCGGCCGAGCACCCCGGGAACCAGCAAGAAATATCACATTTTCAGGTTGAGCGGCCCGGGACGTGACAACGTGCACGAAAACACACCAAAACTCCACAAAATGTATTGTACGGCCCTCGCACGTGGTCCTAGGTGGCCAGCCGCCTGTCTTGAGGTTCGGAGAAGATCCAGAACGTGCCCATCCACGCTGCCACTGTATTGCGTCTACCGTTGCGTTCGTCCACTTGCCTCCAGCCAAGTCTTGTGGCGCGATGGTGGAGTTGTGCTGTGGGGGACTGGACAAGCGGATAATACCACGAAGAAATCACCCTCAGCACCCTTCTTCCCGAAGAAGTCTATACATTAAGGGGGCTTCCTCCCCCTTCGCATATCCGCGCCCCCTCCCCCCGAGAAGGTGTAACATGCAGGGTCAGAACCTTGTGTCTTTTTGGAAATGGCCAAAATTTTATTTCCAGAAAAAAAATGGGTTTTAATTGAATTTTAAAATTTTGGAACAAAAGCTGCGGTAATTTATGCGGAAGTTGAGCAAATTTTTTTTTTTGCAGAAAATTTTTTTGGGGTCCATCGGCCCCGCGGGAGCGTTTAAAAAGACACAAGGTTTTGACCCTGCATGGTAAACACTTTCACTAGGTGAAAGCAGTGCCCCGTGGCGGTTGGTTACGAGCCAGAACAAACCCCCCTTTTTTTAGCGTACGAAGGAAGGATGCGACGAACAATGAAACCAGAAAGTTGTGAGAGCACCGGAACAGGACCGAAAGTCCCCATCCAAAGGACCCACTGATGAGCTCTAACTCTGGATTGGTCTGCGTTCACGAGCGAAACCCGAGAAGAAGAACGAGGTGCACACAACACCGCGGTGAAAAACAATAAAGAGGACTAGTCCCTCAAGGTTTGATACCCTACCTACGGAGTCTTACACTCCCCGCGACCCCTTTACCCTTTTCCTTTTTCCCATTTCTATTTTACACTCTCTTCGAAGAAGAGAGCTAGCATCAAACATGCATGTGAGGCAGTGTCCTGCCTAAACATTAGCTAAGATTTCCCCCCCCCCCCCCCACAAACACCCACCCGACAGTACCAGCTCTTCTGGAAGGCGATGACGCGCTCGCTGTTGGCTCAGAAGCAGTTCAACTCCGAAGCAATTGTCGACGAGGACACAGGCGAGCACAACGAAGCTTTCAACACGAAGGTGATCGACGGAGTCGTCGTCCATTACGGCCGGAACAAAGGGTTCGGCACCGTCGAGATATGGTGCTCGGCCGCCGGGCCGTCGGCGGCCCGCGCGTTGGAAGTCGTGCAGGCCATCATTCCGTCGTCGAAGTACGAGTACCGCGTCCTGAGCAAAACCCGCGACCTCGCAGTCAACGAAAACAAGCGCATCCGCGAGCAGGCAGGCAACAACGTGCTGACCCGTTCGAAGATGCCGAAGACATTTGAGAAGGCAGGTATGTGCGCGCAGCAGCCTCGAGGAAGGCAGTACAAGCTCACTGCCCCGTGTCCATCTCATATGGTGAACCCCACCCGATCCGCACAAACGTTTAGTGAGTGATGCGCTGGCTCACTTCCGGCCAAATACGTGCCAGTCACGAGTGTCGGACAAGCGCCGTGTCACCACTCAACGACTTAGCGAATGGCAGCGTGGGTCTAGCCCAGCCGTGATGATTACGTGAAACGAGAAAAATCACTTCGCTCCGTCAATGGACGATGCACCTGCTCAACCAGTTAGATACAGCAAATACGAATGCAATCCTTGGAGCCGTTGCATTCAAGTCCCCCACACTCAAAGTGCAAGCTCTGCCCCTTGGCACTTTCGCATCTTTCAAGGTCAAGCGAGAATTTCAAGCTTTCCCAACCGACCTTGATCGCTGCGTTTTTTCCCGCCCTTCGATACCCGATCCCGCCTCAACGGTCGCCGGAGTCAAGACTCAATAATACTTCTTGAAACTCGAAACCGTCCAAACCCAAACTTCTCAGAGTCCGTGCGCAGGGCGTTCCAGCCTTACGACGATCCGCGAGCCGCCCCCCGGAGAACGTTCGAGAAAACATCGGGCGCGCGGATAGCTGGTGCCGGTGGCGCTGCAAAGGCATGCTTTTACACACCCGCGAGCGATGGCTTGCGTACTCTTCTGTCTTTATTGTGTTAACAATGCACCGTTGGTACTAGCGATTATTAGTAGACACAACATGAAACTTACCGTAACAGGTGAGTTCCGCTAGAGCCCACAAAGCAAAATGTAAATTGTCAAGAGCAAAAAAACCGATCGATGGCAGCATACTAACCGCACTCCCGTCAGATGAAGAAAACAGGTTGAAGGAAGTGCGCACAGACGCCAGATCCATGTTTACAAGTAAAATAATAAAACAAAACTACGTATTTCTTTTCGCCGCAGAGGTGCCAAGATTGGGGGCAATGCGGCTGGCACTGGTAGGTGAGCAGCGACACCTCCCGAAGGTGAGCCAAGGGCGAAGGACGCATCTGCGGCTGCTGCGGCAGTTGCCCGGTGGTAACCCCACACACAGAACGCGGGGATGGGCCCCAGCCAAACTCCCCACCTGACTGGTGTCTCCAAACGAGGATTCGCGAGCCGAAGCCCGTTTGTCGCTGGAAACGGATAAACTACGGATCCGAAGACCCTAACCCCACAAGGGAGCAGCTGCCGTCTTCCCATCATTGGATAAGTAAAGCGACAACAAGAGTAGTGGTATTTCATTGTTGCGGCCTCCCACCTATTCTACACCTCTCGTGAACGTGTCTTCCCAACTACACTGAAGCCCCTTCCCGACCGTAGCATCCGAGGACGGTGCAAACATGGAGGGTCCTACGGTAGCCGTGCACGGGTCTTGGGCGCGTGCCTCGTGCAGGGCGGGTGCTTTGTGATCCGCCGCGAAGTTCTCTCCTGGCGCAATCTGGAGAGACCGGCGTCGAGTTTCGGCTCACAGCCGGTTCCCTCGGGCGGCAACCCTAAGGGAGAGAGAGAGCGCCAGACACAGTCTATCTTAAAAAAGGACCACACACAATAACAAATAGTTGTAAACTCGAAAGAGAACGCTGGTAGCGTGTTTGGAAGGAGATTAACTTACCGATCACGTTCACCCACTAAAAGGCTAGCTTCCCCGGCATGCACAAACAAAATGACTAACTCGGACTGACACGCTCAAGGGAGAGGTCGAATGGGGTGCGATCCCCGTCGTCAAGCTCCCCCGCGGGGAGGCACACGGCATGGCATGAACGAGGTCGATCGAACCTCAAGAATGGCTGCACGTAACGGTCACCCTCAGTAAAGGTTTGTGGTCGGGGGAAACATACTCCTGCTGTGCAGAAGGCTGTATCCGAATTTCTTGCCGCTTTCTCGTAGCCTCGTGGATGATACCCATGCTTCAAATACACAGGTGGAAGTCGTGAAGAGCAAAAACGCCGGAGAGAAGTGGAAGCTATGATGCTCAAGTTTTCCCTTCTCCTGGAAGCAGGGCCGTCGTCCCTTTCCTCGTCTCACACGAACACATGAAGGGGACTGAATCCTGCACGCGACTCAGCCATGCAGCTATCTTCCCCTCAAGGGGAACAGTCAAATGATACCCGAGCTGCCTGACCAAGGAACCAGCCACAGGGTCGGCCGCATAGAGGGCGCTTGTTCTCTCCTTGCCTTGGTTCTACCTCGTGTTCTGTTTGCCACTTTTTCTCATCGTCACCACGGCTGCATACAGCTTGCGATAAGTTCGACAATGCGGCCATCCGTTCTCATGGCACCAAAAGTAGAGGGAGCAGAATTGCAGCTTCTCGCAATGTCACCTGCGACGCGACATCCGAACGCCACTCTGAGAGCGTGGTTGGCTGGGCAACCTGCGGTACATCGGCGGCTGTGCTGTAAACACATCAATCCGCGGGTGTTCGCGGTAGGCACTGAGCAACCGCCCATCCCGGCATAGCGGGCCCTTGCTGTACTATGGCCTAGGAAGCCAATTTGTATCCGCCTATTTGGCACACGGATCGGGATCCGTGAGGACTCAGAGTGAGTCATCAGCCCACCTGCCCCACACGAGGCACGAGTGCCCAAGATCTGCGCAGGACTGCTGTAGCAACATTTCTCTGCATTCACCGCATTTTTGGGGCAATTTTTTTTTTGAGCCGATTTTCCCCGGAGACTCAAAAGCCGCCAATCTTGCCACGGTTGGAGGTCTGCACTCCGTACACAGGAAGACTTCGTCCTAGGTTCGGACAACGGCGAGCTGGGGAAAACGACTTTCAATGTACCCACGCCGAAATTCGCATCGAGGTTGCACGGAGGGGTCGGGGGGCCCTCCCCCCCGGGTACGGACCCCGAACTTGCAAGCGCACGCTGAACTCGCAAAACCGCCGGCCTGAAGCAACACGTTTCTCCTCTGGACTCTCAAGCCGGCACGCGCACATAGAGCGGGACACAGGGTTTCCCACATACCTATTGTGGTTGAGGAAGGTACTTATCCTATGCTTTCCCAGAAAAGCGGGATAGCTCGCTAAGGAGCTAAATTTGTGAATTTTAAATTTGCCTCACCTCTAGACTCGGATGAAGGCTACGTTTCCCCTACTACTGCGTTGGTGGAGTTTTCCGTTGCTAATTATTGTGTTCGAGGCTTTCTGAAGGCCGTCAAAACAAGCCCATTTTATTTGCCACAGCATCAAAGAAATACGAACAAAAAAAAACACACACGCACCCCGCGTGCGAAAGAAAAAAACCATCATCAGAGGCGACCCGCGTCACCTCACCGACCCCCCCGTCGCACTCCCACTGCTCACCTCTTCCGGAGGAGAGCCAACCATAGACTCGCGCACCCGACCGCGCGTCGTCTCCGCCGCCACTATTCCAAGCTGTCTCCGCTCCGTGTACCAGCACCGCGATGGCCCTCCTCACGATCAACCCCGAGAAGCAGGACGATCCCTTCTACCGCTACAAAATGCCGCCTTTGCAGACAAAGATAGAGGGCGGCGGTAACGGCATCAAAACCGTGCTCCCGAACGTGGAAGAGGTGGCGAAGCGGCTAAACAGAGACCCCGCGTACCCCATGAAGCACTTGGGGAACAGCTTGGGTGTCGCGTCGAAGTTGGAAGACGCCAAGTGGATCCTGATGGGCGAACACAACAAGGACACGCTGCAGAAAGTTCTCTTCGAGTACGTCCTCAAGTTCGTCCTGTGCAAGAACTGCGGCAACCCGGAAACTGACACCCACGTGGACAAAAAGAAGAACATCACGCTCTGCTGTGCGGCATGCGGCGCCATCACCGACGTGTCGCCGAACGAAAAACTTTGCAACCTGATTCTGAAGAAGGAGCCGATCACCGACATAAATGACCTCAAGAGAGAGAAGAAGGAGAAGAAGGACAAGGCCGACAAGAAGGAAAAGAAGGACAAAGCCGACAAAAAGGAGAAGAAGGAGAAGAAGAGCAAGAAGGACAAGAAAGAGGGTGACTTCGAAGGCGATTTCGTCGCCGCAGCTGACGCGGACAACCCGTTCCTGCAGACGTTCGCCGCGTGAAGGAAGGTATGCACGTCCTTCTGTCGAAAGTACGCTATTCCTGCAGGGGATAGTTGACCAGACCCCCCTACGTTTGTGCTAAAAGAGTCGGATAATCTAACATCCCTACCTAAAGCACCCTTTCGTGAGAAATACAAATACCTGCGGTTTAGCCAAAACACGCGCAGATTAAATCGCGCAAAAATCGGAAAATCGGAAAATTTGAAAAATCGGAAAAAATGGCCGAAATTGACTGATCTGGATAAATCGGCCAGAGTGGCCAAAATCTCAAAATTGTCCAAAATCTTGAAAAATCGCCAAAAATGGCCGAAATCTGGAAAAATCGGCAAAGATTGCCGAAATCTGGAAAAAATCGGCAAAATGGCCAAAACCTGAAAAAATCGGCAAAATCGGAAAAAATTGGCTAAGATTGACCAAAATCTGGCAAAAATGGCCAAAATCGGAAAAAATGGCAAAAATGGCCGAAATTGACCAAAAACTGGAAAAATCGGAAAATCGGAAAATTTGAAAAATCGGAAAAAATGGCCGAAATTGACTGATCTGGATAAATCGGCCAGAGTGGCCAAAATCTCAAAATTGTCCAAAATCTTGAAAAATCGCCAAAAATGGCCGAAATCTGGAAAAATCGGCAAAGATTGCCGAAATCTGGAAAGTACGTGCGCTCGGCTAAGGCCGGCGCGTGGCGAGACTGGAGGCAGCAGTTAAAGTTCGGGGAACAGCAAAGTTCGGGCGAAGCTAAGTTCGGGCAATGCTAAGTTCTGGTGAAGCAAAGTTCGGGTGAAGCTAAGTTCGGGCGAAACAAAGTTCGGGCGAAGCAAAGTTCGGGCGAAGCTAAGTTCGGGTGAGCAAAGTTCTGGTGAAGCAAAGTTCGGGCGAAGGTGAAGCTAAGTTTGGGCGAAACAAAGTCCGGGCGAAGCTAAGTTCTGGGTGAAGCAAAGTTCGGACGTTCTGGTGAAGCTAAGATCGGGCGAAACAAAGTTCGGCGAAGCTAAGTTCGGGTGAAGCAAAGTTCGGGCGAAGCTAAGTTCTGGTGAAGCAAAGTTCGGGCGAAGCTAAGTTCGGGTGAAGCAAAGTTCTGGTGAAGCTAAGTTCGGGCGAAACAAAGTTCGGGCGAAACAAAGTTCGGGCGAAGCAAAGTTCTGGGCGAAGCTAAGTTCGGATGAAGCAAAGTTCTGGTGAAGCAAAGTTCGGGCGAAACAAAGTTCTGGGGGAAGCAAAGTTCGGGCGAAGCAAAGTTCGGGCGAAGCTAAGTTCTGGTGAAGCAAAGTTCGGGCGAAGCAAAGTTCGGGTCAAGCTAAGTTCGGGCGAAACAAAGTCCGGGCGAAGCTAAGTTCTGGGGGAAGCAAAGTTCGGATGAAGCAAAGTTCTGGTGAAGCAAAGTTCGGGCGAAACAAAGTTCTGGGGGAAGCAAAGTTCGGGCGAAGCAAAGTTCGGGCGAAGCTAAGTTCTGGTGAAGCAAAGTTCGGGCGAAGCAAAGTTCGGGCGAAGCTAAGTTCTGGTGAAGCAAAGTTCGGGCGAAGCAAAGTTCGGGTCAAGCTAAGTTCGGGCGAAACAAAGTGCGGGCGAAGCTAAGTTCTGGGGGAAGCAAAGTTCGGATGAAGCAAAGTTCTGGTGAAGCAAAGTTCGGGCGAAACAAAGTTCTGGTGAAGCAAAGTTCGGGCGAAGCAAAGTTCGGGTCAAGCTAAGTTCGGGCGAAACAAAGTCCGGGCGAAGCTAAGTTCTGGGGGAAGCAAAGTTCGGGTGAAGCAAAGTTCTGGTGAAGCTAAGATCGGGCGAAACAAAGTTCGGGCGAAGCTAAGTTCGGGTGAAGCTAAGTTCGGGTGAAGCAAAGTTCTGGTGAAGCAAAGCTCGGGCGAAGCAAAGTTCGGGCGAAGTTCGGGCGAAGCAAAGTTCTGGTGAACATTGCATGTTCATAGGACCTCCAGTCTCGAAAAATTCTCAAAAACTTCAAACCGAAAAAAACACTTCGCGCGGGGATCGAACCGCGGACCTGTGGGTCCGGAGATCGCCGCACTGTTGAAGTGGACCATACAGGTATGAAATCCGAATTTTTTTTTTTTTTTTTTTTTGTGCTCGCCTGTTGTAGGTCCCCTCCTTCCCACCGGCATCCGCTTTACAGGGCGGTGTTCTCTGAGCTTGTTGGACTAGGAGTTGCTTCCGGGAGTCCATCCCCAGACGCCTAGCTTTGGTACCGTGTTGTTTTTCTTCCGGAGTGGGGATCGAACCGGTGCCTCCAGCCAGGGGCCACTTTCAGCACCGACGACCTGACCACTCAGCTAGGTGCCCCCCAAATGAATGAATGAATGAAAAACAAGCACCGTTCCTTCAGCCGCTCAGAAGAGCAGCATCCGGAACGGTCAGGCGTTACTAGCCCGTTTGCGCCAAGAGACACGCGCACGAGTGACAGGTCCACAGGTTAGGGGATAGGAAGGGGGGGGTCGACGAGGGAAATAAGAAAGAAGACGGAAATAAGTAAAGAAATAAAGAAAGAAAGAAAGAAGTGTTTCGCTAGCGTGGCATGTCCCCGAGGACCGTTGTGCGCCTGGGCTGCGTTTGTGCCGTCGGCCTCTCGGCCGGGCCTTTTGCCCCCACGGTGACGGTAACGTCGCTCGGGTTCGCCTGCGCTACGACTTGCCGGTGCAGCCCGAAAACCGGATTTGCTCAATATTTGACCTGTACATGTCGGATATGAGGAAGCAAAAAACTGTGACACGTTTTCGTGGAATGAGTGTTATGTGCCGCGCTGTTTGCGGTCGAGCTTCCCCGTTGTGTGGCGGGTACGGTTGTCGATCGTTGCCGTGGCGTTGGTGATTGCGTTCCGTTGGTCGGGAGCCTGCGACTTGCAGTCCTGCATCCAGTGATGCTCCACCGAGCCGCTCCGGCTGGTACAGAATAGTTGGTTGTTTGGGTGGCCTGGGCGGCGTTTGACCAAGGGCAGCTTTGGTAAAGCACCGACAACTCCCCTTTGGGGCCTTCCAGCCGGGTTCCGTGTGGTGCTTTCCTGTTGCTTCCCTGTTAGCAGCTGTGCGGGCGTGTCGGCCTGCGCTGTTGCGCGAGACGGTTGCCCTTTTTTCCCTCCGGCCTCTGTGCCTGGCGCAGCCGGGGCTGTTTCTTGGGCTATACCACTACTGTGGTATTGCCAACGTTTGCCAATATGAAGGCGGTCACACGTTTCAACTTGTAATTGAAGGGGCGGGGGGGAAAGAGAGTCCGTTGTATGCGAGGCGCGTCCCCGTGCAGTACCGTGCCGCGGTTTACCCTTCTTCTCCCCTTCCTGTCACTCAGCCGGGTTCCGTGTGGTGCCTCCCTGCTGGCGGCTGCGTGGTTGTGACAGTTTGTTCTGCACTCACTGTTGTCCTGATGTGGGGCTGCGGTTTGCCAACGCATACAAAAGAACAAAAAAAAAAAAGGAGACGAATGCACAGCCAACTCCAACCAACTTGTGCGTGCGCGGAGCGGACGCGGATCTCCAGCGGCGCAGCTTCGAGCATGCGTCGCGCCGTCGGCGTACCGCGTTCCGCGAACACTGCGACCGCCGTTAGCGGGAGAGCACGCGGGTTTGCCTCTACAGTATGGGCACAAGCCCGTACTCGTGTTCTTCGGTCGTGTCCGGGGTATCGTCAGGGCTGGACGCCACAAGGACTTGGAAGGGTGGAAGGGCGCCAGCTCTCTGTAAGTAAAAAAGGGCGAGCTCGGGGTGGACGAATAAGAAGTACCAGAGGGAGTCGATGGGTCCGCCTGGGTCCTTCTTTATCCGCCTTGTTACCTCAAGCCGCAGCGTGGTCCTGAGGGGAGCTGTAACGAAGGCTCGGCAGTGCACGAATAAGTGCAGCAGGGGGCTGGGCGAGCGAGCCCCGCAGATCGGGCACGGAAGGAAGTGCCACCGCCGCTCATCCGAACCGAGGGATACGTACGACGCAGAATAAAGCGTCATGATCAGGCGGTGGTGTCCGGTCCTCAGCTGGCGAATCTCTCGCTCCGCCCGCGCCGTGAGGTGACGGCGTCGAGGTATCGGCCGCCCGTGAACAATACGGGCGAACGGCGAGATGTTCCCGTGCTCGTCTGCACGCTCGAACGCACCCTTGGCACCTAATTCGCTGCTATCCAGTCGTAGGTACCGTCGATAGCGGCAGATTGCATCAGCGACGGTCAGCGGGTAGGGCTCAGGGTGAATCGCGGAAGAGTCTTCCGCAGCCTGACGGTGTGCGAGGGCCGCAGTTTTTGCGAGGTTGTCCGCCACGTCGTTGCCTTCAAGCCCGCAGTGCCCGTAGACGAACTGCAAGGTGGCTAGATAACCCCTTGCTTCCAGATCCGACAGGATCTTCCAGCACTCTATGGCGAGAGGCTCGACTTGGGCATGCGGGCCGGCACTCAACGTTTTGAGAAACGATTGGGAGTCGCTCAGGATGAGGATGTGGAGCGGGCGAGTCGTCGGCGCGAGATGCTGACTGTAGAACACCAGGGCCGAGTACAGGGCTACCTGCTCCGCGCGGTAGCTGTGCGCGTATTTCCCGACCGGGAACGACCGGGTTGTCGTGCGCCGATCCCCGGCGGCGGTGAGCTTCATACCAGCGACGTTGCGCAGGCTGTCGGTGATAGACGGCTCGAACACGAAGTACAGTCCGGCCCCGCCCCATGTCGTCTTATCGTTGTAGCGCTTCAGCCACGGGAGATGACGTTCGTCCCAATTGTCGGCTATCGAGGGCGGCGGCTGGGGCGGCGGTTCACCTTTGAGCACCGAGCCGTCCACCCAGGCTGAGCAGTCCGTCGGGTCAAGCTCATTCAGCCGGGCTACGACGATACGCCTCTTGGCCGCAGGCGAGTCGCCCTTCTTCCCTGGCAGGGTGGCGACTATAGACACCCTAGGGCTGGGCGTCCAGGGGGCAAACGGGTTGAAAACAAATTCCTCGCGCTTGCACCCGTCCGTATCGGCCTTTTCGCACAAGTCAACGTAGTCTCGCCTCATCGTCGAGTGCATGGCGAGCTCCTTTCGCCAGAGCGTGCCGCGGCGCCGCATTCTCTCTCGCAAAGCGGCGATACGGAGCCTTGCTATCGCACGGAGCGGCAAGATCCCGGATTCTTGTTGCGCTGAGAATTCGGAGGTGTTCTTCCTGCATCCGAGGAGGAGAATAAGGGCACGGTTGTGCAGCCGCTCAAGTGTTGCCACCAGGGGAGATGTGGAACGAAGGAGGTACGGGCCGTAGACCGACAGGGCGTACGTGTATGTCGGTAGGACGTACGTCAGGTACAGAGTGCGCAGCGTGCACGTGTTGCAACCGAACGATTTCCCGGAAAGGTGCCGCAGGAAGTTCAA
Source organism: Diplonema papillatum (assembly GCA_030068145.1). Lineage (NCBI taxonomy): Eukaryota > Euglenozoa > Diplonemea > Diplonemida > Diplonemidae > Diplonema > Diplonema papillatum. The sequence continues at coordinate 24,004 of JAPJBO010000524.1, forward strand.
CTTCAGAGAGAAGTTGTCGACTACACGCTGCATGTGGTGGTGGAACGTGAGTTCCGAGTCGATGGTCAGGCCAAGAAGTTTGGTCTTGCCTACCCAGCGCAGCCCATCGGCGACGCGTATGGTAACCATGCGGCCGCCTTCCACGACTTCAAGCGAGATGATGATTTTGCCATGGTGCTGGTGCCAGGGCGAGTCCTTCTCCGGCTCCAGGAACTTCCAGGCCGATCTCGACTTCAGCGTCGCGGCGTAATCGGCGGGCACCGTGACGTCGACGGCTGTGGCGTTGAATCTCGTCCTCAGAGGTACAGGTTCGGGGGCACCAGGATCCCGAAACAAGACTGCTTCCGTCTTCAGCTTTGACAGGTGCATTTTGGCTTCGATCGTCCAGTCCTCGACCACGTCCACAACCATTTGGGTGTACTTCTCAAGTGGGGCGCGGCTTGGGGAAGAGACTACGACGCCGTCATCGTCGGCGAAGAGTGAGAACGTGATCCAGGAACCCCCTTGGGTCTCTTCAACAATTCGCTTGTTGAGAGCTTCCAGTGAGGTGCCGAGGCCGTCGATGTGATACAAGAAGAGTATCGGCCCGAGGACGGTACCCTGGGGCACGCCGTGCTTCAGGTGGAACTTGCTTCCGGTGGCCCCATCGACCTTGAAAGCCGCCCTTCTGTTCCTCAAGAAGGACTCAAGCCACACGAGAAACTTAGGGGGGACTCCCTTACTCTGCATAGCGTCGAGTAGGAGGGCGTGGTCGACGGTGTCAAAGGCGTTGGCCAGGTCGAACGAGAGGAGGCAGACGCGTCGCCGGGTAGGTACCGCGCAGTCGATCGTGGTCATGACGGAGTAAAGCTGCTCCTCAGTACCTCGCTGCTTACGGAAGCCGCCCTGCCGAGTGCAGAAAGGTAGGACCTGGGTGACTTCCTCGTTCTCCGTCAGGAAAACCAGCCGGTTCTTGACGATCACTTCCATCAGCTTGGAGGTAACGCTCGTCAGAGAGATAGGGCGGTAACCCTCAGGGAGGGAGTGGTCTCTGCCTGGCTTCGCGACAGGTATGACGTGGGCATCACGCCAGGTGTCCGGGACAAACCCTTCACCCCAAGAGATGTTCAGGAGCTCGAGGATCAGCTGCTTGGCGCCTCCATCCAGCCTGGACAGGAACTCGGTGCAGATGCCGTCGGGGTCCAGGGATGTCTTCGGGTCGAGATCCTTGAGAGCACGATCAAGCTCGTCCTCGGTTATACGCCCACAGCCAACGTCGTCATCGGACGGGCGATTTTTCGGAGCCCATCGGCGGGGGGGATCAGTGTTTGCGCCCCCACAGACGGACTCGAGATGCCGTCCGAGGATTTCGGCTTTGACTTCGGCTTCGACGCAGAAACCTTCGCCGTTCCGCAGCGGAGGGATAGAAAGGTGGTTGCGCCTACCGTCCAGCATGCGGACCTGGCGGAAAAGGAGGGCAATGCCAGTGCACCTGTTAATGCGGCCCGCTATCCTGTCCCAGTAGCAGGTTTTGGCCTGCGTGGCGGCCTCCTTGAACTCGCATATCTTCTCGAGGTGTGCACAGATCTTGTCCGAGGAGTCGGGCTCCGCCTGCAGCTCCGCGAAAGCGGCGGCTTTTTCACGTTCGAGGGTGGTGAGCTCAGGGGTCCACCACGCCTTGTACGCACGGCCCTGGGTGTACTTCGGGACAAAATCATGGATGGCACGGCGGAAGCAGGAGGCAATGCGTTTGGCGAACTGGGTGTTGGTGGCCGGTCTTTTGGCGAGAAGGGTCGCGCTCTCCTCATCCAACCGAAGCATCATCTCTTCCCAGTCTGCCCGTTTCCAGGAGAACCATGTAAGCCTGGGGGGCCGAGGCTGCCTGTACCCCCTCGGAACCTCGAAGGCGACAGGGTAGTGGTCGGACTCCCAGGAGTCCAGTCTCCTCCAGTTGCGTATGAAGCCGGGGATGCGGGAGGAGATGGCTACATCCGGGGATGAGTTTCTGATACCCGGCCTCGGCGGCATGGTGTGGACTGCGGGGTTGTTGCTAACCACTGCCGACACCTCGACGAGCCAGTCCTTCAGGTTCCGTCCGCATGCGTTAATAGCCCCGTGGGACCAGTCCGGGTGGTGGGCGTTTAGGTCACCGGCGATGACGACGGTGTCGTCCATCGGAAAGGGCTCCATGTCGAGGTTTGTGTGGGAGGATTTCGACGGTGGGTGGTATACGTTGTAGACCTGCAGTGCTGGGAGACCGATGCGGGTGATCTCGATTGCCACGCATTCCGTCGTAGAATTACATAATCCCGCGGGGACAGGGATCTCTTTTACGTGCAGGTTGGACCTCACAAACGTGGCGACCCCACCGCCTAGGCCACCTCGGTCCCGCCGAAACACCCTGTAACCGTTGAGAACCGGAGGAGGAGACTTGCTCGACAGCTTTGTCTCCTGCAGGAGGAGAATGTCCGGCATGTAGGCGGCGATTCCTCGGCTGATGCTATCTAGCCCCCGAGACAACTTCTCGCGAGCGAAGAAGGAGTTGCAGTTGAACGAGATGAACTTCAGGGTAGAGAGCTCGCCCCAACCGCGCTCGGGACGTCTGCGATTGGCCGCTGGGGGGAGTGCGAAATTCAATTTCAATTTCAATTTCAAAAATTTGGAAACCGCACCCGGGTTAGGCTTGGGGATACGGTGCTAAGGTTCCTTGTGCCTTCTCTTCATCCTTGGGGCGTTTGTTTGTTTTCTGTTTCCTTTCGTTCGTTCTTGGTATGGTTGTGGGGGGGTTCAGTGGGATTGTTTCTTGCCCGCCCTCCCCTTGTTTCTTGCCGCTCTTCTGGTAATGATGTCCTGGCGTGCCAGGCTTTACCAGTCGTGGTCGGTGTGTTTCCGGCGATTGTCGCGCTGTCAGTTGCCTGTGATAGTAATTTGTCAAGGGTTTGCTTTGGTTCGCTGCTGATATGCTGCTTGGCTCTGCGTGTTGTGTGCAGTGATGGTTGTTTTTCCTTGGTTTTGTTGTGGCTTCGTCCTTCGCTCGCCCTCCCTTTCCGGTGCGGTGTTCTGACGTCTTTTGGTAACCCTGGCGTGCCAGGTTTGCCTGTTGAGTCGGTCTTCCGTGTCGGTCGGGGGGGGTTTGCTTTCGCTTCTGTTGTTGTCGGGCGCGTGGCGCTGTTTCGCTGCCGCTGCCCGTCCTGCTGCCTTCGCTCTTGTGGGTTGTTGTTGAGCGTGGTGCGTGTAGCACTGAAACGGGGGGTTAATACGTTGTCTGTTGTTTTGGCAGGACTCGGCTTCTCTTGCGTGCTTGGGGGGGGGGCGTTGTTATTGGTTCTGGTTTTGTGGGACAAGGTAAGGGAAAGGTATTTCTTTTTCGGCAGTTGGTGGGGGGTATTTTTTGGACTTGTTGTGCGGCTCTCCCTTCCGGGCGGTGTTCTGACTTCTGTTGGTAAACCCTGGCGTGCCAGGGTTTGCCTGTTGAGTCGGTCCTCCGCTTCGGTCGGGGGGGGCTGGTTTGGTTGCTGCTTGTCTCTGTTTCGCTTTGCGGCGCTGTTGCGTGGTGCGGTCCGTTGGGCGCTTCGCCTGCCTCTACTTTGTTCTTCCTTCCGGGGCCTTTGAGCTTGCTGCTTGTCTCTGTTTCGCTTTGCGGCGCTGTTGCGTGGTGCGGTCCGTTGGCCTGATCGCTTCCGGCAGCGTCAGAAACACTGGGCTGGTGTTTCCGACGCTGTTCTATCCCGTGCTCATTGTCCGCTCTCGGCCCGGAGGGTTGTCTTTTTTTTGTTTTGGTTGCTAATGCACTGTTCTTGTGTTGCAGCTACCTGTCTGCCTCAGTGACGGGCCAATTCCCATTCCAGCACCTTTTTGAACTTTTTGCCCATTCCAGCACTCTCGCAAACTTTTTGCCCATTCCAGCACCGTTTCCAAACTTTTTGCCCATTCCAGCACTATCGCAAACTTTTTGCCCATTCCAGCACCTTTTCCAAGCTTTTTGCCCATTCCAGTACTATCTCCAAACTTTTTGCCCATTCCAGCACTATTTCCAAACTTTTTGCCCATTCCAGCACTATTTTCGAACTTTTTGCCCATTCCAGCACTTTATCCAAACTTTTTGCCCACTCCAGGCTGGAGCAGATCCAGCACTCGCAGTGACTCGTTTTGCCCATCATTGTGTGCCTATCACAGTACGTACATTCTGAAGTCGTTGCCGTCATGAATCCATGCCTTACTGGGTCACAGTGAGCGCACCGGACAGTCAGTCCGTTGCGGTGCGACTGATACACGGGTTTTCCTGCGGTAGCAGCATCTAGTTTTACCGCAGCACAAGCAGCCTCCGTACAAGAAAACTCTGATCCCTCTTCTACTGTCATGGGATCGACTCTTTCCCCCAGAAATTGTTCCAAATCTGTGACACTTTTCGTGGAATGAGTGATATATAGCTAGAAATAGCTACATGTAGCTGGCCAAATAGCTAGCTAAGTGTCGCGGCATTTTTTCCCCCCTACCCCAGGGTTTTCACCAAATCTGTGACACTTTTCGTGGAATGAGTGATAAATAGCTAAAAAGAGCTACATGTAGCTGGCCAAATAGCTAGCTAAGTCTCGCACTGTCTTTTCGGCATTTTTGCCCCCCTACCCCAGGGTTTTCACCAAAAAAAACTTTTCGAAATCTCAGCCATTCTGAGCCATCGAGTGGCTGTCCCCCACACTGCGTGACACGTTTGTCAAGCTGTCAGTGACTGTTGTGAAACCTTTGTAGGCTATTACGAGCCACTGCGCAAGCGTACTAAGTAGCGTGATGAACCCGGTTTTGTCATCAGTGGTCGGCGGGTCGCGAAGGGCGACGCCCAGTGCTGTGGCGTCGCCATCTACTGCTGCGGCCTGCCGGTCGTAGAAGATTCCGCAAAATCAGTGGAGAAGTAGACTCCTACTGTAGAGTGATTTTGGAACGACCCGTAGTGTAGGTGGCGCACGTCGGCGGAGCGTTTGTAGGTGGCGCTTTGGTGGGCGCCCTTGGACGAAATCGGCTCGTGCAGCTTGGCTACGTGTTGTCCGGACTGTCTCCGTCTTGGCCGCAGGACAAGGCGACTTCTGTAGAAGAAAGAAGAGAAGAAAAAGGCCGCTCCTGGTCCAGGAACGTGACGGTCAACCACAGCTTGCAAAGCTTGAGTCGGAGGCAGCACAGTGCCACAACCCCGTCCGCTCTGCCCTGCGGCTGACCGTCTCGACGAGCTTGCGTTCAGCCGCGAATCAGCGCGAGCGCCAAGAGGTGCGCCAAGCCTTGATGCTTTAGTCTGGGAAATCGGGAGCCACTTGACCCGTAGGCCCGTGGCTGCAGTACCGCCGAACACGTGAAGCTTGGCTCCCGTGTATTTAGCCCCCCCCTGCAGATGGTAAAACCCGAAGGTATGGAAATTGCAGTGTTGATTTTGCCATAATATTGGTAAAGGGTGGTAATACTAATAGTGCTTGAATGGGCAAAAAGTTTGGAAGTAGTGCTGGAATGGGCAAAAAGTTTGGAAATAGTGCTGGAATGGGCAAAAAGTTTGGGCAGAGTGCTGGAATGGGCAAAAAGTTTGGGCAGAGTGCTGGAATGGGCAAAAAGTTTGCGATAGTGCTGGAATGGGCAAAAAGTTTGGAAATAGTGCTGGAATGGGCAAAAAGTTTGAAAATGGTGCTGGAATGGTAATTGGCCCCTCAGTGACCGCTCCTGTGCTCACTCTGCGTGGTGCGGTCCGTTGGCCAGGTCGTCTCCGGCAGTCGGAAACACCGGGCTGGTGTTTCTGACGCTGTTCTATCCCGTGCTCATTGTCCGCTCTCGGCCCGGAAAAACGGAAAAAGCCAACCCCGCGCTATTATCCAGTTCAAAACAATACACTTTTTTAGTGTAGCACCCATTCCACGAAAAAGTGTCACAGATTTCGGCTTTTTTCGGATTTCTGCCGAAAATTTCCATCTGCAGGTCCGAAAATGGTCGGTTTCGAGATTTTGAGGACACGTTTGAATCCGTTGAGGACAGGGCTTTCCGAATATTTGGTCGGATAAAAATTTTGACCGACCCCCCCCCCGGAAATGGAGGTCGGCACCCGAAAAAATGGGGTCCTGGAGATCGGTTTTTTTTCTCTCTGCATCCAGGAGGGGGTCAGATTTTGATCGCTGGGCTAGCTGGCAGCTTGCCCATAATCGCGCATCCCAGAACTACTCGAAAACCAAAAGATTTCCCAAAAAGACCTCGAAAATAATTTCCAGACGGCTGCTTTTCACACCGAAAAATCGCAAAAAAAAAAAATCGGACCGGGGGAATCGAACCATGGCCTACAGGGGCCCAGGAGGGTGCGGTAACCGTTAGGCTATGTTGCCAAACCTCGGGCCAAAATTCGCTTTTAGCGCCTGCTCAGTTGGAATTCTTATCGGAAAGTGCGAGATCGTCATTTACTCGTTTCCAGTGTCCCAGGACGGTATTTCTGCTCTCTCAGAGCTTATTTCGCCCGGTTTGCGAAGAACTCAAAATGAGTCCAAAAATTCTCACTCGGTAGTGAACAAAAAGAATTTCCGCCGTTTTTTTAGCCCATGGTCCAGAGGTTACCACACCCACACAGGGGTTTGTGGGTCGGTGGTTCGATTCCCGCCGGAAATCGTTTTTTTGGGTTTTTGAAACAGCCCCAAAACCGACCTTTTGCCCATCTGCACGCCAGATTTTGGTCGCCACGCGAGCTGATTGCTTGCCCATAATCGCCAGGGATAGCTCTTTCCATCCCAAAAGAAATTTCCCAAAAATTCCAAAATTTTGACCCAAAACGGGCTGCTTTTCAGACGGAAAATCTGTGACACTTTTTCGTGGAATGGGTGGTAGAGAAAAGTGGGGTTGGCTCGAATAGAGGCTATTCACATTGCATGTTCATAGGACCTCCAGTCTCGAAAAATCGGCAAAATGGCCAAAACCTGAAAAAATCGGCAAAATCGGAAAAAATTGGCTAAGATTGACCAAAATCTGGCAAAAATGGCCAAAATCGGAAAAAATGGCAAAAATGGCCGAAATTGACCAAAAACTGGAAAAATCGGAAAATCGGAAAATTTGAAAAATCGGAAAAAATGGCCGAAATTGACTGATCTGGATAAATCGGCCAGAGTGGCCAAAATCTCAAAATTGTCCAAAATCTTGAAAAATCGCCAAAAATGGCCGAAATCTGGAAAAATCGGCAAAGATTGCCGAAATCTGGAAAAAATCGGCAAAATGGCCAAAACCTGAAACAATCGGCAATATCGGACTACTCCTTTTCCCGTTTTCACATTCCATCTCTTACATCCATCACTTCCTCCCCACTCCGCCGCAGCGCTCGTGCGAAAAACGAGAATGCTGGGGCAGAACCGCACGAAAACAGCAGAGAAGCCCCAAGCAAACCACAGCAAGAGGCGACACACGGGGAGGAAACCACCCCCAAGAAAAACGAAAGAGCGTGCAACTGCTCCAGCATTCCCTCCCTGAGCTTCCCCTCTCGGGCCACGGCACGAGCCAGAAAGAAGCTCCCCAACCGGACTTCTAACCGGAGCCGACAACAAGGCACCCCGGAAACCGTTCCTCCTCCCGACCTAACGGAGCTAAAGGATGGCCAGGTACATTCATGTTCCCGATGTTTCCCTCTCAAAAGGCTAAGGCCCAGCCTCCGTTTGTTGTCCTAGTGAGCTCTATACTTCAAAAAAAAAAAAAAAAAATCGGAAAAAATTGGCTAAGATTGACCAAAATCTGGCAAAAATGGCCAAAATCGGAAAAAATGGCCGAAATGGACCAAAATGAGGAAAAAATGACAAAAATCTGGAAATATGGCCAAAATCGGAAAAATTCCAAAAACCGTTATTTGCGTTATTTTTTCCGTTATTTTGCGTTTTCGACCGTTATATAACGTTATATAACGTTATCAACCGGCCATCTATGCCAAACAGAAAATTCTTCTTCTGTGTCGAGAGCTGCGACTCAACTATTCTGGAAACATATCTGCCGGATGGTGCGAAAACGGAGTAGACAAGTCTTGTAGTTGGTACTTACTTCCCACATCGAGATCCCCCCCCCAACACGAAACTTATTACCCCCAAAAAAAAAACAGAAAAAAAAAAAAATAGAAACACAAACCGACGGTGACCCCCAAAACCTTTTTCAACCTTTCCAATACCCTTCAAGCTAAAACCATTCTACACGGTGCACTAGTAAGGCCAATCACTAGTCATTTTAAAGTAAACTTACTAGTAAGAAATCTTACTAGTAATATGACTAGTGCCACTAGTCATTCTTACTAGTGCCACTAGTCATTCTTACTAGTGCACTAGTAAGAATGACTAGTGCACTAGTAAGAATGACTAGTGCACTAGTCATGTTTGCTAGTGTTTTACACAGTAAAGTCCATTTTTAGGCGGTGGATATGGTGTGGGTGTCCGACCCACGCTCGAATACTGTTCCGCAGGTTCGTCCTGCCGATGTTGTGCACGCAGAAACATGAATGGTGAACACTAGGTTGCCAAGCCACCTGCCGTAAGTGCGCACAACATTTCCAGTCGCCTGGCAGAGGAGTTTCCCAAGAACCTCTTGTGTTGTGAGGCAATGTTGCAGCGGAAGCCCTGCGCATGCGTTTCCGTGCAGCAAGGATGTTGTGGAGGACAGCCCCGTGGTCGGGCCAAGCTCGCCATTCACTGCTGTAGAGAGCCAGCTGGGCACATGCATAGACATGCCGAATCGCATTCTGTTCCCTGCAATGATGGCACCGATAGCGCGCGCTGTCGGTGCATGGTATGCATCCATTGTTGTTTTCCCCTGCGGTGTTTCGTGAGTGATAAGGCTGGCGATGCGGGACCGTACGAGAATCATACTACACAAAGTTACGTACGAACTATTGCAACGCGCCCCATCCTCTGGCCCAAGTGCACTCGCTGGTGAACAATGTGGAACCACCAGGATACTTTATGAACCACCAGGCCCCGACTCCTGTCCATCAGGGCTGCCATTGTCTTCGTCAACAGTCATCGTCATCGTCAACAGGACTACTCCCAACAAAAAACAAAATGAGCATGTGTTGACGATGATGTCAGCCCTGATGGACCAGAGAGGAGGGCGCGTTGCAATAGTTCTTACGTAGTACGATTCTCGTACGGTCCCACATCGCCAGCCTTGAAACACCGCAGGGGGAAAACAACAATGGATGCATACCATGCATCGACAGCGCGCGCTATCGGTGGCATCATTGCAGAGAACAGAATGCGATTCGGCATGTCTATGCGTCAGTGTGCCCAGCTGGGCTCGCTAATTAATAGCGAACTTGGCCTGACCATGGGGCTGTCCTACAACACCCTTGCTGCACGCGAAGCAGGGTTCAAGGCGATGGCCGACGAGTTGGTCGGGGATACCCCGAAGGCAATTTCGTTCCTGTTGTCCACGTTTCCACTGGAGCAGGGTGGCTGCCCACCCGCAGTGGTTGTGCCAATGGACGCGTACAAACCAGGCAACGCCTTCCGTGGGGCAAAAGGGGGCAGCGTCTTGCTGTTGGACTGTCCGGGGACCTCAAGGCGACGCGGTTTCTTACTGTGTGCGATAAGCGGAAGCCTGTCTTCCACTCATGGTGGATCTTCAGCTGCCTGCCGCATCTGAGCGCTATTCAGGAAAGTACGTTCCGCAAGAACAATGCAATCATTCCTCTGAGTCGATTTGTGTTTGGTGGTGACCACGCAGAATTGTGGTCGCTCTTTCGAGGCGTGGGCGGTGGCGGGCACCGAAGTGCCTTTTGTGCAACCTGCATTGAGACGCGGTTGGCACACCTGCACAGATGCAAACGGCTTAGCATCCAGGAAATGCATGCGCAGGGCTTCCACTGCAACATTGCCGCCCGTATCACGGAACCAGCGCATGTCATCACACCAGCCTTGCACGATGTGAAGGGCATGCTACGGCTCGTGATCCGGACACTTCCGGATGCTAGTCGGGTAGAAGAGGATGCAGATGAACGGTGAGCGCAAAAGTGGTCCGCCTGCACGTCCCAGAAGACAATGGAACGCGACTTCCAGGCAATCGAGCTGCAGACAAAGCAACTCAAGAGCCTGGACACGAAGCGAAGCGCGCCTGACCTCGCGCCCGCGTGTCGCAATCCCCTCCCACACCTGTACCAGTACGACACCATTTTGCAAGTGCATCACTGGACGAAGTACGGTGTGGAAGCAAGCCGCAGAAAACCTGCTGTCCGCATCGTCATCCTCGTCCTGATCCTCCTCCTCATCGGAAGTCGGGTTGTTGTGCCACGGCTTCTCGTTGCAAATGCAAATCTTGAGAAGAACACCTTCACGAGCAGGACTGCTACGAAACTTCTGTCCCCATCGTTCAGTTCTCCGGCATACGTGGGCACCCAAACCAGCCCTTCGGAGGCGGGCCTGCACAACCGACCCTGAAAACGAGAGCAGCGAGCACGGGTGTATTATCAGCCAGAAGAGCTACACGCGAATCCACGGCCTCTTCGCACACTACGACGCACACCACCGCCCTTCAGTAACCTGCGAATGCACAACGCAATGTCCATCGTGCAAAAAGACAGTTCGCAAGGGCGGGCTGACCCAACACCTGCTGTACGTTCATGCTGAGAAGCTTGACAAGAAGACCTGCCCCCTGTGCATGCAAAGGTTCGCCGATGCACGCAGAAGGGATGCCCACATGCGCGATGCCCACACGGGTGGAAGGTAGTCTTACCTCCTCTGAATTCTGCACTCTATGCCACATGGCCCTTTCTTCCGTTGTTCCCCCCTCCCCCACCCATCACACCCTGAGCACATACCCATTCCAAACACGTTCTTGCAATCCCCCACCCATCACACCCCAGACTTCGGGCCATGCTTATCCCATTCACTTGTTCTTCTCGGCAACCTGTTGTGTTCACCATTCATGTTGCTGCGTGCACACAACAGCGGCAGGACGAACCTGCGGAACAGTATTCGAGCGTGGTCGGACACCCACACCATATCCACCGCCTAAAAATGGACTTTACTGTGTAAAACACTAGCAAAAATGACTAGTGCTGGTGTGGTCGGTGGGCCAGTTCCCCGTAGTTCCCCCGTAGTTCAACACGGGGGGGGAGGGGTGTCTTTTTTTTTTTTTCGTTTCTTGTTTTTTTGCTGAGTGCTTCAGGGATGCGGCCTTGGGTCCTGGAGAGCATTTCTGAGCTACTTTGCACTTTTTCGTCACAAAATGAGGACAATTTCGGGTAATTCGAGCGTATCAAGATCAAAGACCCCAGGAGACAAGCCACCTGGTCCAGGCCAAAATCGGTGAATTTCGGGGGGTAATTCCTTTGTGGCGATCACTTTCTGCAGTCGGCCCTGGCGAAGGAACTGGGGCGGAAGAGCTACAAAGGTGCAGTATTACGGCCCCAACTTGCGCAGAGCGGCCATGTGCTATGCGTGCCCCGAAGCGGAAGGAATAGGATGAGACGGAAGGACAGACTGGGAGTCACGGTTTGACAGGTAGTGACAGGATCAGCTGCGGTAAGGAGAGCAGGAAATGTTCTACCAGAGGCCCCGCGCCCGCCGGGTTTCGAAGCGATCGCGGGACCGGAGACATTCGCGGCGGTCGGAGGAGAGAGGTGGTTCCGGGCTCTGCAGTATTGGCTGGATGGGATGTGCTGGTCGGTGGCGGGTGACGTCTCGATGGCGGAGCTCGCCGTCGACTTTGAAGTGTGCACCAAACTGGATCTTCCGGGCTGTGTCGTAGCGACGACGGACGGGACACCGTTGAGCATGCGTGCGAGGGTTCTCGGAAAACGTTTAAAAACCGTCGGGGATGCGCTGGAGCGAAACGGCGACGGACCGCTTCTGCCAGACAGGAAACTGGAGAAGATAGGGTCGCTGAGAACGGTGGGAGCTCCGCCGTGCCTACGAGATGAGGCCGATCTTCCGTGGTAGTACGGAGACGATGGAAGTGCTCGAGACACAGCTGACGACGGCACGAGTTCAGCGACGAGGCGTGGGGGATGGATCTTTTCCCTACGTACGGAGGTGGAAGGGCAGAGCGTGCGGCGAGATGGGCGGTGTTCAACGCTACGGAACACGAAAAGTGGAGTGAGCGGGTGTGCCACGAGCACCAGAAAGTGAAGTGCGGCGTGTGAAAGCGCCGGTGCAGCAACCGATGAACCTGGACGAGCAATCGAAGAAGAAGCGAGGCACCAAACGCGCCTGAGCGCGACGATCAAGTCGAGCGAAAGAGGCGAAATAATGACACATCACGTACGAAGAGATAACCGCGACACCGCAAATCGCCACAGATTATTTGCATTCTAACCCAAACTATCAGAGGAGGTCGAAGACGGCAACCCGAGCGAGGAGTAAGGTTGATAACCAGAATGACAGTCATAATAATAATGGCCATGCTGAAGGCAAGGTTGCGTTGCAGGAGGAGAAACTGGTGCTTGGCCGAGGATAAGATGGCTATGGCGGCAGGGGCAGAACAGAGAGACAGCGAGTCCTTCTTGTGGGGTAGTCACGCCTTCGCAGTCCCAGGACCTCCGCCCACTTGCGTACAGCCGTCGACTGGCCTTTCCCAAGAGGACGAATTGGAATGCAGGTACCATCTCCGGAGAGCTTCCGGGTTCTCCCAGAGTAGAGGAGCTGATGCAAACGCCACCTGGGCTTCTGAACGTGATTGCAGATCACCTTCTTGCCCAAAATCAAGAGGGGTTGGAGTGTCGGAATGGCGCGCAAGGAGAGGCTCTGGCTTGTTTGCTTCTTTCGCTGGCGAGAGGGAGACTTCGGACACGGCAAAGCCTTGGGGTTTCGGGCTCTGCATCCAGAGATCGTAGAGCAGTTTGCCGACAACAACATTAGCCTTGAATGACATGCTGAGGGCATGCAGTTGGACTCAAGCACATATTTCCGTCTATCACCGGACTCTTGATTGCGTGCTGCCAATTTTATCTGTGGGCTGTCCAAGATATCCTGCAGATTTCGATCGGCCAGGCCTCTGCCATCCGTCACGATAACGCGATTATTTTCAAGGACCAGTACAAGCACGCAATGGTGGCAACTGAGCTTTTCGTTCAGTCCTCTTGGGGAACGTTGAAGGGCCCGGTAGCGAGCTTTACTTAGGTTCCTGCGAGCGTGAGCCAACCGACATCTGCGAGTCCTACGGTAGCGTTCGAGTCTACTTTCCGTTACTAACGAATCCTTCATGCCACGGCGTCACGAAAGCACCACCCCCGACACCCCGAAGGCTCCATTTTTCAAAAGGCTTGGCCCTTCTGTGGAAAGCCCAAGCAAGAGGAACCGTTTTGGTCACTCCAAAGCTCCCGGTTTGGTGGCGTTTGAAAAAGTCCACTACAAAAAAAAAAAGACACCCCAAGGTCAGTTCCCCGTAGTTCCCCCGTAGTTCCCCCTGGCTATACCGACCACACCAAGTGCACTAGTCATTCTTACTAATGCACTAGTCATTCTTACTAGTGCACTAGTCATACTTACTAGTGCCACTAGTAAGAATGACTAGTGGCACTAGTAAGAATGACTAGTGGCACTAGTAAGACATTTTCACTAGAAATTTTACTAGTAAGAACACTGAATTCCTAATGACTAGTGCACCGTGTACAACGACCCCCCCCCCTCCCCCTAGGGCTGGGCTGGCTGCATACGTGCATACGTATGCGTATGCGTATGCGTATGCAGATTTGAAAATATGCATACGCATACGGCTGCATACGTATGCATATGTGGGGCTGTGTGAGGCCAGCCCGGCCTTCTGGCTGCTGCATGACGGGCCTATGAGTGCGACGGTGGAGTCCAGAGCCCCAGAAACTGGAGTTAAAGCTGGAGTTGAAAAAGTGGGTGTCACACGCTTTTTAGGTGTGACTCGCGCCCTTTTTGACTGCAGTTTCTGAGGCTGGACCTCACCGTGTAACAATACAATGTACTGGGAAGTAGAAAGCAGGTCGATGAGGATGCGTGCCACGGTCAATGTCTGCCTCGCTTTTTCCCCGACGACGTCGAACGCCAGCTCGAAGCACTGAACGAGCATGCTTCATGACGCACGACAGCCTACAACGGGCTGGCGGAAAAGGCCCGCACCACGTGGGCGGGCCTTTCCGCCAGCCCGTTGCTCAGCAGATCCTGAGACAACCAGCTTCGGTTGCCTCATCGGAGCGCGGCTCGTCGGCTTACGGGAGTGAACACACTGCCCGTGTACCCCGGGTTGCGGCGGACATAGGTTCCGTCGACACTCACGAAACTTTGCTTTTAAGTATCCTTTTCGACTCCCCCTTCGTCCTGGACGAAGGAGGTGCATTGTCAGAGAAGTCACAGCCACGTGCATAGCCGTATGCATACGTATGCATACGTATGCATAGCCGTATGCAGCGCCGTATGCGTATGCGTATGCGTATGCGTATGCAGGTTTGGGCGCATACGCGTATGCAGCCGTATGCAGCCACCATAGCCGGGGGTGACGGTGCAGTAGTAAACTTGTAAAATGACCCTTTTACTAGTAAATTTACTAGTAAAAAATTTTACTAGTAAAATTTACACTTTTACTAGTAAAATTTACAAGTGAATTCAGGTGTTTTTCAGTCCAAAACAGTGTATTATAGGGGGTTTTGCGTGAAAAATTGCGAGATTGAAAACTGGGGAGGTTTGGTCGATGTGCACTACCCCTCGGACTGAGTTGGGCAGGGTTGTTGGGAGCCTTGATGGGAATCATCTCCCCTGATATACAGCCGCGCCGTTGAAAAAGGATGAGAGGAGCAGCGCGCACCCAACTGGAACTGTGCGCACTGTCCAGCCCCTTTACCCTGAGACTTTTGTTGAGCTAGTTGACAGCTGCCGAGGAAAAGCGTCTACAAAATGAGAAGAAACGGAGGCAAGAGAGACGCACTGTGAGTGGTGTCGTGCCAAATTCACAACAGTGAAACACACTCTACAATGGCGACGTGAGCGGGGAGCGGGGAACCCTGGGCAGAAGCGGCCACCTGACTGTTGCGAATACTTCCAGTAGGTCCGAGCATGCCGGCCACTTCCTGACACGCTTCGGCACGGAGGCTTTGCCCAAGCAGGGATCTTGACATTGTTGTTGCCGCAGTAAGGAGTTCCACACAGCCCATCAATGTAGCACTCGGGCTCGACCATAATAGTCAGTAATTTGTGAGGTTTCGTAAACATGAAAAAGCGGACGAGGCAGCAGGAAGAGTGCTGAACGGACGAAGCGTCTTTGATGTGGATCGGTCTACCATGATGCAGGCCTCCAATATGTATGCGCCCAAGATGCCGCCGGCCTAGTGCAGATGGAAGAGATCGGCAGGTTTGCACGGGGGACCCTCGAGCATCAGAGGAACCGCAGATCCGAGAGCGACTAAACGCGCCACAGAGCAGCATCAACGGCAAGACGCTGCACCAACTCCGGAGGTCCAGCGGAGCAGTGCGCTAGTGAGGCAATCGATTCTACAAAACGGCACAACGGAGATATGTGGTTTACGGTGCAACGAAAAGGCCACCTCTCAACACATTCTGACAGCGGGCGACACAGCGCACCTTAGATGGTTTCAGCCGGAGGCGGACCAAAGGCCGGTGTTCGGGCACCCACCCGAATGCAGGCAGTAGACACCGCGTTCATTCCCAACACCCCGACCCGTCCAAGCAACCCCCAAACCCCATGAAGTACTAATCTCACGGCAACAGCCCAAACAACTTCCCCTAGCACCCTCGTGTGACAAGAATCCTCCAGTCCTCGAAACCCCCCGTGGATCTTCCATACCATAAGCATGCTTGACAAATGGGCAGTCAGGCGCGAGAGATGCGTGGGTTTCTTCTTGAGCGTACCAAGATCGTCGTTTATTGGCGGCTCATACTTTTTCCTTCACGGTCGCCAACCTCGAGCCACCTCGTTTGCACTCTGCATTTTTGCGTTTGCACTCTACCAAAGCAATGGGACAGACGGTGGACGCATCTTGGTCCACCCTCGGCACTGACCAACCGCAACCGGTCGCGATCAAACATCCTTCCACGCAAGGAAGATCTTGTGATTCCACCACAGGGCCACGGCGACCAATGGCTGGACCATGGCCAGGGTGCTTCGTTGCAAGTTGCTGGAGGGAACTCAGCGGGTTACGCAGCGCCGCGCAGTGTTCGGGAACTCCTGGCGGCGGACCCATGCGCGATTACGGAGGGGAGCGAGTGCTGGCCAGCCGCAAAACTGCACGAAGTACACAGAACCCCCCGAAAAAAGTTGGCCGGACAAAAGTTGGACCACCAGAGCCCAAAATAGGTGAGTTGGACCTTTTTGTCCGGTCCAACTTATTTCCGTTTACGGTATTTGCCTTCAGAGTTGACCGCACTGTTGCCCACGACTCAGTCCAAAAAATGGATGCCAAGCCTGTCCGGCATAAGACGCACGCAGGCAGAGATATTCGTAACCTCCTGGGCCAAACGCAAGATACCAGAGCATCTTTTGCCGTGCAATGGCGCCCATCTATTTCTGGTACCAGGACGTACCTGTGCACGACTCTGCTCTGAGAGGACAAGGACGCCTCCTCCCTCGCGCTCCGTCTCTTCCGATGTTATTGTCCCGTGTTCCCACCGCATCGAGCCACAGGGAGGTCGTGTTCGAGTGTTCACGTTTGCCTTGAGTGGGGGAAACCTGGATTGACGCGGTCTGCCTAAGCGCGGGGCTCTCAAGCACTGGGTTGACACTTTGCTCTGCTCTCCCAGCCCCATTTTGTCGAGTTAGGTGAAAAAGAAGCCGGTTCTTCTGAATGTGTGCTTCACTTGCCACAGTTTCTTCTTGTTTCACCCCAAAACACCTGCCAAAACACCTGAAATCACTTGTAAATTTTACTAGTGCACTTGTAAATTTTACAAGTGCACTTGTAAATTTTACAAGTGCACTTGTAAAATTTACTAGTGGCACTTGTAAACCATTTTCACTTGTAAAACCACTAGTAAATTTACTAGTGAAAGCCTTTACTACTGCACCGTGTACCCCCCCCCCCCAACACGAAACTAAGATTTTCCCCCCGGGGAAACCCAAGAAAAAGCGCGCGGCGCGAAAGCGCAACGTTCCGAGAATGGAGCTGTATGTCACCAGCCTGCCATCATCGTCTTCGTCCGCATCGAGATCGTCTTCGGACGACGTTATCAAGTAACCCTAGCCAATGACAAATGCAAGCTTACCCCTTGTGGTACCTGCATTTCAAGTTCACACTGCTTACTTACGGTCTGGGGTGGGGGTAGTGCAAGCTGATGTGAAGGTAGAACGACTCACATCTCTGAAGACCTTCCAAACCACAGCCTCGACTACTTCCGCCAAAAACATGTTGAGCGAGCAAATGGCATCTGTCATCTTCGGTGCCTTCGAGAACCCAGCAGCCACCATCTTTTCGGAAAGAGCTACCCGTGCAAAGTTCGCAACCGCCAGAACGGGGACGGACTGACGCAGGTAAGTGCGAAGACGGCAGCAGACGCCGCGACCATAGAATCAGCCCCTCGACGGCCGCATGATAAAATTATGCAGGCGGAGTGTTCGCGATGGCCATGTCGATATCCAGCCGATCACGAAGACACGGGAGGGTGGCGGAATGTTTTCATGAAAACCCGCAACTGAAGTTCTCCCGCATGTTGGCTCGGAGGAAGTGCGCTCATCGCGCCAAAAGCTTGCTCTAGATCTCAAACGTAAACAGCAGGATTTCCTAGTACTCATGACAAGTGCAGTCAATGTCGAGTAGCGTGCTTGATCATGTATTGAGGAGACCGGAAACTCCGGTCCCTGCACTCTAACCCTCTCTCTCCCTCATAATCCTGCGACAAGCACCTCAGATTCCCGGCGATTTGCGCTAAAAAATGGTGCCATCCGAAAGCACGTTTTGCCTTGCTTAAATGCACTTGTTACGTGTACTTGCCATTGAATCCGGGTTGCTTCTCCACCTGTAGGCTAGCTAACCCCTGCTCTTCTGCGAATGCATCGAGCCACTGCAGTGATGGATTCTCGGCGTTTTACAAAGGTCATGGCTGATCGAGCTCTGTCGAATGGGATGAACTCGGCCTACACGGTGGAGTCTTGCCTCAGAAGCTGGGGTCGTAGCTGCAGTCGAAAATGCGAGTGTCACACCCACTTTTCGGGTGTTGATTTCCACACGTTTTGGTTGTAGCACACCCGCTTTTTGCACACCCTCTTTAACTCCAACGTCTGAGGCTGGACCTCACCGTGTACATGCAGCCTTCGGAACAGTCTCAAGACAGTCCTCCCAACTTCTCTGGGTCGGCCGGAAAATCACAGAAAAAAGAACCAACAGTCTCAAAAAAAAAAAAAAAAAAAAAGAATAGAACGAAAACGAAACCATCATGCTTTTCCTTCTGCTGCTCGCATTATCTCAGTCCTTCGTTGGGGCCCCAATGGATTTTTCTCTTCCTCTTTTTTTTTTTTTGGATGCTCGCTGGCTTTGCAGTAAATGAACTTGAGGGCCGCCAGGTGCGAATTTCAACGAAGAACGGTCACACGGAGACCCCCCCTAAAACCCCGGAATTTCAAGCGAACTTTAACTCTAAAATAAATGCGTAGTAGCCCCCGTGCAAAGCACAGACCAAAGGGGGAGTCAAGCGTTCAATGAAACGAACCGTTGCTGGATGTTTATTTGGCATTTCTCCTCTACCACCGGGCGGCACCCCGATCTTCTGCAACGAAGCTACGCATCGCCTCTACCCGCCTTCTCTCTCAAAACTTCTTTCGTCTTCTAGCACAAAACCTGACGTCTTTTTTCTCTTTCTTTTTTTTGTTCTTTTCTCGCCGCTGCGATTAGACCGTCGTGCTTATCAATACAGATGCCCGACCGAAGTGGCCAACGACAGCTTCTTTGGGCTGTTGTTGTGTTCGTCTCAGTCGCGGCCACGGTTCGAGACCAGAATTCAATTGATCCATCGTGAAACGCTCCATTCGAAGCTCATGGGGCCCCCTGTCTCGCTTGCACCCCTTGGATCGTGATGAGGAGTTCGTCAGACGTCCTCGTACTCACATGGCCTCAGAACCGTATATTGGGAGCAGTGCCAAACTGTTCGGAGGGGTCACCACCCACCCGTTCGCGGGCTTCGTCACTGCCCCCGGCTCTCCCCGGCCTTCGTCGTCCTGGGGGACCCCCGCGCGGGGAATGGATTGGTGCTGCGCCGCGGGTTCTTCGGTGCGTTCTCGCAACGTCGCCGCTGTCGATGTCGCCGTACTGGTTCATGGATGTACCAGCGGGAA
This sequence comes from Diplonema papillatum, assembly GCA_030068145.1. Lineage (NCBI taxonomy): Eukaryota > Euglenozoa > Diplonemea > Diplonemida > Diplonemidae > Diplonema > Diplonema papillatum. The sequence goes on from JAPJBO010000524.1 coordinate 43,204, forward strand.
CCACTGGTCAGTGGTCCGTACATGTGAGGGTCTTCATGCGGAACCAGCAACCTCGCGGACAAGGGAACGCTAGCTGCCCGAATCCAGGGGAACGCCTCCCAACCAAGAACTGTCTGAAGAGTTTTTCGACGGGGACGACGTTTCCTTCTCGCGCATCTGAGCGCCGGTGCGGCGCAAATCTCCGAAAACCGGTTTTTTTTTCACCGCCCGAGTCCCTTGTGTTTGTTCCCCCCAGCAGATTCAGGTCGGTGGTGGTAAAGCGGGGGTCGAATAATAACACCTGTGTTCTTATTCGATTTGTCGAATACTAAAACAAGTTCCGGGTAGCCGAACAGTAGCAGGATCGAAAAATAGTGGTAGTGGTTTTAGACAACCAGACGTGTGTCAAATAAACTGCTATTATTCGACCCCCCCTTTACGATGTGCACCATTGAGAAAGTCCTTCGAGCACAGCTTCCTGCCAGACCCCCCACGGTCGACGGCGTTGGGAAATTAGACTTGCTTCGCCATCCAAATAGCCCCCCCATCTCCCGAACTGTATCGATTCGCCTGCCGTTGTTTCCTTATAGGTCTATAGGGGTCAACCACGTCAGTTCAATCTTGGTCTACTCAGGCTGTATCAAAATCTGGCGAACTGGCCCCCCAACAGTCCGTCAATGCGCCTTCCATCGGTTCCCGTTCTCCTATAATCCAGTGTTTGCCAAACCCCTCGTGTGCATACACAGCGAGTCGGAAGAAGCCCATTCGCTTGAAAGGCACTGGGAGCTTAGAAGAAGCGTTGTCAGCGTCGTGCTGCTGCAGAGTTTTGATCCCGTATTTGGCGCACAAACAAGAGGGTCTAAGTCAATGCCTGACGGCAATATACAACCTGTTTTCCATTTCCTTTTCCACTGGGGTTCTGCACCTTGCTCCCCCCCCCCCCCCCCCCCCCCATCTCCCCACTGCAGAACCCGCCATTCTCCCCTCATCGGCTGCTCCTCCGCTCTTGTCTTCTTTCCCATCTCATTTTGCTTTAGCTACGAAAAGTACCCCACCATCAAAAACCGCGTCTTTGCCTTCGGGCTTGCAGTGCAGTACCGATTAGCACCTCGCGACCGCCAAGACAGTTCCGCAAACGGGGCCGGGGTCGCACCTATTTGCTGTCAGTGGCGGTGCTTCCTGTATCGCACAAGGTTCCGCGCCGTTGTCTCCATTTGTTTGGTCAGAACCTGGGAGGCGGAAGGGGTATTGGCGAGCCGGCGGAAACCGAAGAGTAACTCTAACCAGGCAGTCAAAAAACAGAGAAGAAGAAAGCAGAAACAAGCAGAAACACAAAGGCGATCATCGAAGCTCAGCGAATCGATTTGCCGAGCTTCCATGTGCCTAGCTATCAAAAGCTTGCTCCCGTGTGTGTATCGATCGTTGCGTCTTCCGCCCGGTCGGCTTCACGGGTATTCAACCGAAGGGTCATACGAGATCGCTCTTCATTTGTTCTACTCTATTGATGTGGTGCAGCCTCCACGCCAGGTATACGTGCCCTTCGATTGACGTCGCGCTTAGGTTCCCCCTCCCCGCTGTGTGCTCCGCATGAACGTGCGTTCCCCCTTCATTTTCATCCCCTCACCCCCCCGCGTTTTCTGGTTCGCTTCGGTGCCTAGGATAGAACCCTCATGTCCTGCCCTTGCTTTTTTGTTGTTTCTTTCTAGCAGGCACACTGCAATGCGAGAAGAAATCGTACTGGGAAGGTGACTGAGTTTTCTAAAAAAAACCCTTTCGTGGCTAGAACGCATTTTTTGCGGCAGCGGGAATCGAGCTCTTTTTTGTGCAGGGACCGGAGATTCTTTTCATCCCCTGCCGCTGTCTATCCGCGGTCTATCAGTCCTATCTCTCCTGGAGCTGCATGAAATTGCCTGATGGAGAAGATGGACTGGGCTTGCTCCCAGTACGATTCTTGAATGACTTAGTGACTCGGCGCCCCCTTGCCTTCAAAGCCTCATGTCTAAGCGGTCAAGTACCATCCTTCGCCTTTTTTTTTTTCCAGCAACGCGCAGGCCCACCTACCGCGTCCGTGACCAAGACACGCCGCAGGTCATGCGGTTGGCATTCGAGACACGCCGCAGGTCATGCGGTTGGCATTCGAGACACGCCGCAGGTCATGCGGTTGGCATTCGAGACACGCCGCAGGTCATGCGGTTGGCATTCGAGACACGCCGCAGGTCATGCGGTTGGCATTCGAGACACGCCGCAGGTCATGCGGTTGGCATTCGAGACACGCCGCAGGTCATGCGGTTGGCATTCGAGTCACCATAGTCGGCCAGGAAGCCCCTTCACCGTCTTGGCGGCGAGGCACGGTGCGTCGTGTTGGCGAGAAGGCGCGGTGCGCCGTGCCTTTTCGCGCCAAACCCGGTAAACAGACGCGTAGCTCAAACCACACTCCGGAGTCCGTTGTCTCCACCCTTCCAGTAGTAAATTTGTTGCATTCGTGTGTGGGCCTTTGAAGCGTGGATGATGCCTCTCGCGCTGCTCCCCTTGAGGTTCCTGGCTCATGCCAAAGCGCCGCCGCCCGGGTTAAGGGGTTGCGGCATCAGGCGTGGGCCAGGGCCAGGGAGACTGTTCGGAGGGGTCACCACCCACCGTTCGCGGGCTTCGTTACTTCACTGCCCCCGGCTCTCCCCGGCCTTCGTCATCCCGGGGGAGGGTTTCACGGCCATCCCCCCCCGCGTGGGGAATGGACTGGTGCTGTGCCGCGGGTCCTTCCGTGCGTCCTCGCGACGTCGCCGCTGTCGATGTCGCTACCGCTGTTGCTGCCGCTGCAGCCGCTGTCGGGCGGTTGGTTGACGATCCCGGTCTGCACCCCGCCCGTTGCGCGTCGGCTTTCTTCTTCTCGGCGTTCGCTAGGACGTCCCAAAGGTGGCGGCTGCCGCCGCCGCGTGCGCGACGGTGCGTCGCCCGGTCGTGTCTTGCCCGTGCCTTCCACTTCTCGCCGCTGTGTTGCCACCCCCGTGGGTAATGGGCCTGGGGTCGGAAGCTGCCGGTCAGGACACCCGCCTTCTCCCAGTGGCCGCCCTGGTCGCCCCGTCCTTTGTTCGCCATCTTTTTGGGCACGTGCCGTACGGCGGCGACTTCGAACGCCCGCATCACCGCTTCGAAGGCCTCCCGGTTGTTGATCTGCGGCCGTTTGTTGAGGCCCTGGAGGATGGGTCCCCCGAGGCTGGTGAGGTGGTTGACGCGCATCTCGAGGGCCGGGTGGACGGCTTTCACGCGCGCAATCTTGCCCAACCTGCTCAGCGCGGTCCTCATCGCCCACCCTTTCGCGGTCGCCGAGTCGCTGTAGGCCTGTGCCGCCTGTCGCTGTGCGGTGTCCATGGCGCGGTTCGACAGTTCGTCCGCATCCTTGTTGAGCTCGCGAGGAATGTGCACCGGCTCGATCGTCGTCCGTCGGTCGTGCAGCTTCGCCAACAGGTTCTGCGCCTGGTCGTAGTATCGCCGGAGTGTTTCGTTGCACCTCTTCATGCCCTTTATCTGACCAATGACCAGTTCGCTGTCGCCCTTGACGACGATGGTGCGGGGTGTCGGCGGCACGAGGTCCCGCAGCAACCTCGCCAACACGCTGACGAACCCGACGTATTCCGCCACGTTGTTCGTCGCTCTCCCGGCGATGGGCTTCTCAACTTCCCACTGCTTGACGCCTTTGTCGTAGAAGACCGCCCCGGCTCCCGCGACCGCGCCGTTGGTCCCGTTCCCCCGACTGCCGCCGTCGAAGAACGCCGCCGTCTCCTCTCCCGGCAGCGTGTCCGCCGGTCCAGCGCTCCTTCGGCTGCCGCTGCGCGATGTTCTCCTGCCTCCGCTGTGTGCCGGCCGAAATTTGTTGCATTAGTGTTTGGGCCTTTGAAGCGTGGATGATGCCTCTCGCGCTGCTCCCCTTGAGGTTCCTGGCTCATGCCAAAGCGCCGCCGCCCGGGTTAAGGGGTTGCGGCATCAGGCGTGGGCCAGGGCCAGGGAGGGCTGTTCGGAGGCACCAATTTGTTGAATTAGTGTGATTGTCAGGCCTTCGACTACCCTGAGCAACGCACTGTGCACAATCCGTGTCTACGTTCCGCGGGGGCGGCCTACGAGTGGGTGTGGTTGTGACCTCCCGTCCCAGTAAGATACTTCGTGTACGCGTCCGTGGCCTAAAGGACCCGAAACACGTGGTGCTGTGTTAAGCATTAACCGCGTTCCAACACTACTCTTTCCGTCCAATAGTTATTTCACAAAATCCAACTACATAAAAGACGTGTCACGGGAAGCCGGCAGCCGCTGCTTTTATCATGTGTGCGGCCCTGAGATTGCCCCCCTCAGGTGACACCACGGGTCTACCTTCATCCATACTTAAACTCTCCTTTAGCACTTGCACCATTGGTGCTGCACACGGCAACCCTACGTCGACTTTGCTCTGCGGAGTATACTTCGCAGAGTGCCACCGAAGACCGGTCCAGCGAGTCGCAGCCACAATCAGGGCGGGCAGTGACGCACCAGCCCTGTTCCGAGCGCAGCTTGCGGCTCTACAAAAACCATGCCTTTGGCAGGAGAAAATAAGAGCTCGTCACTCGCACAACCGCGGCTGATACAAAACTAATGATGATGATGATGATGATGGGAAGAGAGAGTTGTTTTCGTTGAACGCAGTGCCTGATCGTTTTTTACGTGAAGCTGGATTCAGGACGCAAGTGAAAACGCCACGGCTTGCGGCGACGAGCTTCTCATTCCCTCCAACATTTCATTGTTTGGTAAAAAAAAAAAGAAAAAGAGATACCACCGAAGAGAGAAGCACCCACACATACACAACATGCTCGCGAGAAGACGCCTTCCCCTCGCCATGACCCCCTTCGCCGCCGTGCAGAAGCAGTGGGTCCAGGTTCGGTTCCTGACAGCGGCGGAGCGGAAAGAAGCGAGCGTAAAGGAGGCCCCCATCGCCGTTGCCGCCAAGGCGGCGAAGGGCAAGAAGGACGCGCAGCCGGCCGGAATGCACATTTTTGTGTGGGACATCGAGACGACAGGGCTGAACTCGAGCCGCGATCAGGTGATCGAGTTGGGCTGCCTGCACCCGGCGTCAGGCAAGCAGTTCCAGGCGATGATCCGGCCGACCGAAGCGAAGATGTCTCCGGATGCGGCAGCCGTGCACGGCATCCAAGAAGCACAGCTGGCGAAATGCCACCCGTTCAGCAGCGTTTGGCCGCAGTTCCACAGCTGGGTGCAAGCCACCGGGCAACCTTGCTCGCAGGGAAGACTCCTCCTCCTCAGCCACTTCACATTCAGCCTCGACGTGCCTCTCCTGAACGCCGAGCTTACCCGCCTCAGCACGACAGTCCCTGAGCACTGGGTCATGGCTGATGCTGCGACTGCTATTCGCTCGAAAGTCGAGAAGGGGACGCCCCTCAACCTGGACTCCCTTACGAAGCAATACTCGATCGAGGGCCGCACACACAGGGCTGCTGAAGATGCTGAGCGGTGCTGGAAGGTCATCGAGAAGCTGTACCCGGACAAGACGCTTTCGAAGATCACCGCTGTGTACAAGTCGGCGCACAAAAAGGGGGCGAAGCCTCGGGCCGAGAAGAAGCAGGCGGGCGTCTTCTGGTACAAGTGGGTCAACAAAAAGAAACCCGCCCAGCCTGACCCAAGCACCGTTCAGCGCTTCAGCAAATCCGCATGAGAGAAAGCACGAGACACCATTCTGACAGTCTAATTGGTACCCCCGAAAACCGAAGTAACGAAGTATGCCAGAACTCCGCACAAACTACGCACGTGGAGACAAGGTGATGCAAAAACCTTAGCTCTAAAAGATGGAGAACCAGCCCGGACGGACCAGCAAGACGCAAGATCAGGCGACCAAGAGAAGGAGGGGGGACGCGACCCAGAGACCCGGACTAAGTAGCCTGGAACTAGCAGATTTTTCAGGTCCGAAGGCTTCAGCACATCCGTGCGCGAGAAGAAACCAGGCAATGCTCTGTTCGGTTCGTGCGAAGAAGCAAGCAGGCGCTTTCTGGTGCAAAGGAGGCTGACAAGAAGAAGCCCGCCCAGCCGGACCCAGCCACCGTGCAGCAAATCCGTGAAGAAAGAATGGACCAGCGCTCTGGTAGCTTCATGCGAAGAAAGCAGGCAATGCTCTGTTCGGTTCGTGCGAAGAAGCAAGCAGGCGCTTTCTGGTGCAAGGAGGCTGACAAGAAGAAGCCCGCCCAGCCGGACCCAGCCACCGTGCAGCAAATCCGTGAAGAAAGAATGGACCAGCGCTCTGGTAGCTTCATGCGAAGAAAGCAGGCGAGGGGCAGCTGGTGGCGAGCTCTGGGCTCCCAAAGCAAGACTGCATCCGCTCATTGCCGTCACAGGGCCCGGTGAGAGCAAAGTGAAAAAGTGAAGCAAGACCTACTTCCCTGCGTCCGCTTGTCCAACTGCTTCGGCAGTTCGCGACGCTACTACCTTTCTTTTTTGAATAAGCAATTTCCTGCAAGCAACGCTTGAGGATGCCGCCAGTTGCAGTATTTTAAAGGAGGAAATGTGCTGTAGCCCACACGAAACACAGGTGTAAGTTTGGTGCCGGGCGTTGCGCAAAAAAGACCCACATTTCGTAGTTGTGCGTTGTCTCTCCCCCTTCTAGTCGAAGGAAGCACCGGGCGACCCCTTCGAGTATTTCTTTTGATCTCAACTTTCAAATCTCAAGTTTCGTTCGCACCCCTTCCCACCCCCGTTAGATCCCTTTTCCGATTCTGTTCTGCCTTCGCCTAGAGAGAAAGGAAGAACCCCAGCGCCTCACAGCATAGATCCACTTTTCTCCGTATCCGTTGATGCTGAGCGTGTTCTGTCGTTCGAGCCATTTTCTTTTTCTGTATAAGCACCTGCTTTGTAGGAAATGCTTGAGGAAACTGCCAGTTGCGATAGATCTAAGGAGGTAAATGTGCTGTAGCCCACACGAAACACAGGTAAATCTGGGTTTAGTGGCGGGCGTAAGCGGCAACAAAAAAGACCCACTTTGTAGTGTTGTATTGTTTTCTCCCCCTCTGGCCTCTTCGAAATGAGCACAAGGCAGTCCCTCGAGTATTTTTTCGAGACATCGCAATGTGCTCCAAAAATGTAAACCTGAGCAAAGAGCGAACCAACACCAAACTGAAGATCATGTCACTGTCACAGTTTACATGTCCGTGCTTCACATGGAGATCCCTAACTCAAGACAGGGGAAGGTGTGGATGTCAACGCAACAGTTTTTGAAAGGATAGCGAAAGAGCGAAAGCCTATTTTTGCTAATCATCATATCGTATTCACATGGCGTGACCTGGCGAACCATTGCGCGCAGTACTGCAGAGGTGTACCGAGTGTACCACTGCAACGAAGACGTTTATCACAATGCCGCCGTCCCTTCGAAAAAGAGTCATCAGCACACCACACTCAGTCAACCACAAGGCCGACCGGGGTGCTGCGCTGTGCACGTCGGCCACATTCCCCATCGGATTTGGCTGGCTTCGAACAAAACACACACCACACAACACAACACAACACAACACAACACAACACAACACAACACAACACAACACAACACAACACAACACAACACAACACAACACAACACAACACAACACAACACAACACAACACAACACAACACAACACAACACACAACACAACACAACACAACACAACACAACACAACACAACACAACACAACACAACACAACACAACACAACACAATACAACACACAACGCAACACACCGCAGAATGTAGCACCACACAAAACACCCCAACTCGCCCGCGCGAAGGGGCCGTGCCATACGAAACTCGCCCCTCCCCGATGTTGACTCCGGACGAGGTCACGGCCAAGGACCTCCGCGACCTGATGCGCCGCTTCGGCCTGCCCCGCGCTGTCCTGCAATCCTTCCAAAAGGCCGACATCGGCGGGAAGCAGTTCTGCGCGCTGTCCGAGTCGGACCTCGACGACCACGCGGCGTCCGAGGCTTCCTTGAAAGCGAAGATCCAGAGGCTGCAAGCCCAGCTGGCCGCCGACGTCCCCCGGTTTGTGAAGGACGCAATCCCCCCGCACATGAAGAAGGCGGGCAGGGCGCTGGAGCTGTTTTACGTGGAGAATGCGGTCACGGAGAAGATCGGCAAGGGCCAGAGCATCGTCGACAACTTCGCGGACAACCCGGCGCTGCTGCTCGAGCAACTCGAGAAAAAGTACCCGGACGGCGGGTTCGAGTTCTTGAAGGTCCTCGTCGAAGAGACGGCGGCGCTGCAGAAGAAGACGGCGGACACCGGCGCGAAGCTGAACGGGCTGCTCAAAAAAAGGGGCCACCCGGCGGCGGGCAACGCGACGACCGTCCTCAAGAACTTCTCCGACGCGCCGGACCTCTGCTTCGACTTCTTCAAGGCCCAGCCGCCGCACGGCCCTCTCGACAAGCCGATCGTCGACAAGGACCTGGCCATGCTGAAAGGATGGGCCGAACTTATGGACCCCGGAGCCGCGAAGCCCGCCGCCGGCCCTCCCCCACCCCCGCCCCCACCGCCAAAGGACGACGAAGCCGAGCGGAAGCGGCGAAACGACGAAGTACAGGCAGCGGAGCGGAGGCGGGAGGCCGAAGGCAACCGGCAAGCCGCCTTCTCGCGGGGGCACGACGAGATCTTCGCGCAGGAGGCGCAGCAGCGCAGCGCGGTCGGCGCCGACGCGGAGGCTGCTGCCCAGAGGCTGCGCAGCGAGCTCGTTTCGGGGGTCGCTGCGTTGGCGGGCCGGGAGCGCGCGGAGCAAGAGATGCTGGCGCGGGAGCAAGCGCAGCGGGACGCCGGCGCGCGGTGGGAGGAGTCGCTCGCGGCGGCCCGGGCGCAGCGGGAGCAGAAGGACGCCCTCCGCGAGAGGCTGCGCGACGAAGAGCGGCAGAAGCGGGCCGTCGCCGCGGTGCAGCGGGCGCAGTGGGAGGCGCCGCTGGCCGAGGCCCGGGCGCGGGTCGGCGAGATGGAGCGGATGCTGGCCCAGTACGACGGGAAGGAGCACGATCAAATGCACTTCATCCGCGAGTTGTACGAGGAGCGCACCCTGCTCGAGAACCGGCTGCACCGGATGCACGGCGGGCTCAAGCGGGACGCCGCGACGCAGATGGCCTCGGACGTCCCATACGAGACCTCATCCGGCATGCAGCAAGCCCTGCGGTACCAACACGAGACCATCGTCAACCTCCAGCGGAAGCTGCAGCGCGCAAACCGCGACATCGAAGCGTCCCAGCGCCAGGTCGAGGTGGCTCGGCACGCTGCTGAAACCACGCACATGCAGTCAACCGAAGCAAAGCGGAGGCTTGACTCCATCCGGAGGCGAGCGGCCGAAGTGTCGTCGGTGCAAGATGGGCACGCGAACCGTCGATCCCGAAAGGGGTCGGGCTCCAGGAAGTCGAAGAAGCGGCGACCGTCTCCCGCCGCTGCTTTCTCTCGCCCGCAACACATCGATCTGGGCGGCGTCGCGCAGCACGTTCCCGGGCAACCGGACTTCGGTTACGGGGGCCGCAAATCGAGGGTCGCCAGCAGAGACAGGCAACCGCACCACCAGCAGCCGCAGGTCTTCTTCGCTGCGGGCTACGGGCAGCCGTCTCTAGTGCCGGCGACCGTCACCTTAGCTCAAAGCACGCATCCCATTTCACCCCTGCCTCTCGATCCGGTGTACGCGTATCAATCGTATCGCGAAGCCCCCCCGTTTCGTCATGATAGTCCTCCTGCTTTGGTGTACACTCCCAACGTTGAGTTGTGATGTGTCGATGCAGGAAACGAGCATTCGGTTTCTTGCCAAAACAGCCTCCGTCCAACCACGTGGCCAGTGGTCGACCACTGCCTGGCCCGTGGGCAACCACAAAACGAGTGGTCGACCACTGCCTGGCCCATGGCAACCACAAAACGAGTGGTCGACCATTGCCTGGCCCGTGGGCAACCACAAAACGAGTGGTCGACCACTGCCTGGCCCATGGCAACCACAAAACGAGAGGTCGACCACTGCCTGGCCCATGGCAACCACAACACGAGTGGTCGACCACGGTAGACATCCTGTTGATGCGCGTTGTGCGTGTCTTTTGATTTTAGGCAACGGCATTTCTGCTCGCACCCAAGCGATCCAGCGGTGCCGATGAGCAGACGAAGGCGTGAAGAAGCGGCCCACTCCAAGGAATCGTCGAGAAGACCGCACAAGCCCAGCGCCACCCCCCCGTTCTGCTCGCAGTCTGTCGGGAGCGTTGAACGCATCGCCCGGTATTCGGAGCAACCGCCGTTCTGCGAACGTGCTACTTAGCTCCAAGCTTCCGACCCGCTGTTACACTCTGTCTAGCCCAAGCGTTCTACTCCCCTCCCTGTCGTCCCGGAACGGGATTGTTGTATTGTAGATGAAAAGTACACCGTGCGAAAGGAAGATACAACCAGACTCGCTTGTGTACAGGCCTATCCGAGAAAAAGCAAGCAAATACTAAAAAGAAGACACCAATCTGTACGCCCATACGGGACCGTCGGAAGAATAGAAACGAGTCCGCGGCACAAGAACAACGAACCACCAGCCCCGCCCACTTCTTCACCCATTTCCCAGCCTGATGCCATGCGATGACCGAAGAAAGCGTGCAACAGCAACGCAGTCCGAGAGGCCCCACGTGAACTTGCGCCACCATAGTTTTGGACAGAGAATCCATCTGCAGTTCAAAGCGAATGCGACAAAGATCCCGTCGAGTGCAGCTCCGCATGCGGATCATACACGGAGGTCCGCATTTAACGCAGCTGCCAAAGCGAACCTTCGAGCGATCGCATCTAGCGCCGTTTATAAGCGAGTCGGATGCAGCACATCTGGCGCAGTTCTACAACGGGAAACAGACGTATACGTCACGACAGAAACTGCCTCATCTAATCAAGGAACAGAGCAGCCAGGAGCACCGGTGAGCAGCGCCACCTTGCCAGCCTTCTTTTTACTCTTGAGGTACGCAGTTCAAGAATGATACCCTTCTGGCTACTGCCAGTGGGGGTCCAAAGAGAAGATGAGCAGGTCATGTCAACCACCAATCTCGCAGGCATCCCTCCCGACCACTCTCTTTGTGTAAAGGTGCAAGGGGTTCCCCCCGTCTAGGGCTTTACACGACGAACCCCGGTAGCGGGCCTCGGGCCGAAAAGGCCCCTCTCCTGATGCCGACAGACGCTGGCATGCGTCCTAAAGTTGACACGGAAGCGGAGGCGGAGGACGCCGCTTTGGTAGCCAGCATGCTGGCCGTAGTCAACGGTCCCGACCCGTACGACAGCAGGCAACCAAGCAGGCCCAGCAACCCGGCAAGGCAAGGACTCAAGGAAGGCGCCACGGAAGGAGCGGCTGATCGTGTGCAGGCGGCTGCTCCTGGTTCGTCGGCCGTGCAGCCCACCTGCTCTCTGGGGGCGCACCACCTGTTCGCAGCATTGTCGAGCGGCTCGCAGCCGAAGGACCCTCCGCACGTGGTGGCCGGCTATTCGTTTAAAACCTTTAACACTTTAGACTGCAGGAGAAAAGAAGAGAAATCGCAGCTCAAAGCGCCGAAAAGAAGAAGACAAGACAATGGCAAGCGTCGAGTCCATAAGCGTGGCGCAGCTCAAGGCGGCGATCAAGGAAGGTGGGCTCGATTTCGCCGGGCTGATGGAGAAGCCCGAGCTGGTGGTCCGCGCCCGCGAGGCGCTGGAAAGGTCGGCGGCCGGCAAAGCGGCGAAGCAGGACGCCGGCGGCTCCGCCGCCGCGAAGCCCCAAGCCGAAGAACACCGCCGCCGGCAGCAAAACGAACGGCAGTTCCCCGTGGCCACCAGTAGCCACTAGTAGCTACCAGTAGCTACGCGTAGCCACCAGCAGCCACCAGTAGCCACCAGCAGCCACTAGCAGTCACCGGCAGCCACCAGGCCATGTCCGCTGATACCGTCGACTTGAAGCGGACCGTCGCGCGGGTCGGGATGCTCGTCGACGGTATCAGCGAAAAGTCCGAGCTGCAGGCAGCAGCGGTCGCTTCGCTCATGCGGAAAACACATGGAAAACAGCGGTTCCCTTCACAGGTCATCGAATTGGGGCACGCAGAAAAATGGGGTGTCCGGGCTCGCTTTATTAGGTTCACGTGTCACAGTGCCACAATGGAAATACATTAGGGCTTGGCATTGGGACGCTTTTGGGAACATTACGAAAACGGGTGTCTCAATTACCCAGGGGGGGGCAGGCAACACAAAAAGAAGACAACCTCTCGGGATCGACGGCAACGCAAAGGTTTAAACTCCTTTGAAACTTTAGACTGCAGGAGAAAATAAGAGAAATCGCAGCTCAAAGCGCCGAAAAGAAGAAGACGCGACAATGGCAAGCGTCGAGTCGATGAGCGTGGCGCAGCTCAAGGCGGCGATCAAGGAAGGCGGGCTCGATTTCGCCGGGCTGACGGAGAAGCCTGAGCTGGTGGCCCGCGCCCGCGAGGCGCTGGAAAGGTCGGCGGCCGGCAAAGCGGCGAAGCAGGACGCCGGTGGCTCCGCCGCCGCGAAGCCCGCCGGCGACGCCGCCGGCGCCAAGCCGAAGACCCCCGCCGTCGGCAGCAAAACGAACGAGCAGTTTCAAGAGCAAGTGAAGGCCATGTCCGTCCTCGACTTGAAGCGGACCGTCGCGCGGGCCGGGATGCTTGTCGACGGCATCAGCGAAAAGTCCGAGCTGCAGGCGGCAGCGGTCGAGGCTTTGGTCATCCTCTCCCAGAAGAAGACTTCCGAGTTCGTGAAGCCGCTTGGCACCACGCTCGTGACGAAAAAGAACGGCCTGCAGCCCACGAGCGACGCTCTGTCCGGAAAAGACTTCGTCCTCCTGTACTTCAGCGCCCACTGGTGCCCGCCCTGCCGACAGTTCACACCCGCCTTCGCGACCTGGTACGAGAACCACAGCAAGAGCAAAAACTTCGAAGTCGTGTTTGTGTCGATGGACCGCGACGATGCGTCGTTCGCTAGCTACTACGCAAGCATGCCGTGGACGGCAATTCCATTCACAGCGCCGGAGAGACAGCAAGCCATTGCCAACTACAAGGTGAACGCTGTGCCGGAGCTCATCGTCATGGACGCTGATTGCAACATAATCCGCAGAGGTGCCGTGCAGAACGTCATGGCGGACCCAAGCGCAGCTTCCTTCCCGTGGAGGTGATGAGTGCATTGGCCGCGATACAATCGGGATCGGAAAATGCGCCTGTCGCATCTCTCGTCGAAAAGACGCGGGAACGTTTTTTCGTCTTCTTCCAGTAGTTGAAAACCGAAGTCCGAGAAGCCTGGTAGTGAAATCGAACGGCCTGCAGCCCACGAGCGACGTTCTCTCTGTCCGGAAGAGACCTCACCTTCTGTACTCGCCCTGCCGTAGGCTTGAGTTAGTTCACTGATCACGAAGGTGGAGTGAACTACAGGGTGTAACCCTGCTGGTACCACCACTAGTGGCTCTCTGTGTGTGTGGTCCTTTTAAAAATGGATGTCTGCGCTCTCTCTCCCTTGAGGTTGCCGCCCGAGGAAACCGGTCTCTCCGGACTGCACCAGGAGAGAACTTCGCGGCGGATCTCAAAGCACCCGCCCTGCACGAGGCGCGCGCCCAAGACCCGTGTACGGCCACCGTAGCACCCTCCATGGTTGCACCTTCCTTGGATGCTACGGTCGGGAAGGGGCTTCAAAGTAGTTGGGAAAACACGTTCCTCTTCCCCGCGTTCTGCTTGTGGGGTTACCACCGGGCAACTGCCGCACCCTTGGCTCACTTTCGGGAGGTGTCGCTGCTCACCTACCAGTGTGTTCCTGGTTGTTGCCCTCTAGTGGCTCTCTATTTTGTGAGTGCCGTAAGTCTGCATGCCCAATATCACTGTCCCCGCGTTTTCCCAAGGTGTCGTGCATCACTAGGAGTAGAGAGCGAACCCCAATCGGCTGACCCTCCTCACCGCTCTACCGGAAACGAAACCACCAAAGCGCTGCGGCACCAAAAGTCGTGCGGAAGCATGAAGACAGTGTCAAGCTAACCACCCGTACCTGACGCATGGCCACCCGAACACAGCACAGCGATACTCGTTGCAGATACACAATCCGGCACCTGCCCTGGCTGTGCTGAATCCGGCGGCAATCGCTACCATTCAGTAACGTTGCTCCCGATAAATAGCCCTGATGGGCATCACCTTTTTTGCTTGCCCCCGCAGCATAGTTTCTTGCGCCCCCAGCGAGATCGTCCTGTCAGCCCGGCCAAATGGAAAAAAAAAAAAAAAAGCTGAACTTCACAAGCACACAAAATGTCGAAAGACACCAATCGTACGTCCATTCGGGATCGTCGGAAACACAAAAAAAATACGGAGTCGTTTTGAACCCGAACAGTGCCCTCTTCCGGCTCCGCATCCCGACAGAGAAGGGGTGCAGAGCAGGACCAGTCATTAGTTTTCTTAAGAGTACATCTGTACTGACGGGAACATTTCCGAAACAACGGTTGCACATGAAAGAGAAAACGAAGCCAACGTGCGAATACAGGAAAGCCCCAGAGAGGTTTATACCCTGTACACGCGAAGAACAAGAAACTTTTACCTTATCGTTTTCATCACCTTTGGTCAGTTGATCGTCCGTGCTTCGTTTTATGAGTGCGAGCCCCAACCCCCGGAAATGTTCTGTCGTCTAGTGAGTGCACGCCTTTCGCCGGCCACGTGGGTATCCAGTCCCAGTGCATGCGGGGAGCACCAGGCCGACGGCTGACGGTGCGGTTACGCTACGGACGTTTACGCTCGCTTTGGTTTCCCCCCCGCAAGAAAATACGTCTTTGCTGCGACTAGATCTGGAAACGGAGGAACGGTAAGTTCCCCGTGTTCCGCGTAAGTGGGCCCCCTTCCCCCCCAAAAAAAGAAATAAGCGCGGAGATCCAGAAAAGACCCCGATAGAACAGTCGAACGCGCCACCCGGTACGGAGGCTAGAAGGGGAGACAACTACAAAATGGGCCTTGTTGACGCTCACACCCCTGCAAGGAACTCAGCTTTTCTTGTGGTTCGTGTGGGGCGTTCATCTATTCTTCTCCTCCAAATACGCTGCCAGCGTTCTTGTTTGAGTACCGTTCATTGCTACTACGTAATAATGTGGAGACGAAAGAACAGGAAGGGTGGGCCTTCTGGTCCTTGGTTTCTGAGGGAAAAACGGGAACCAAATTAGTTCCCCAATGAACAGATGCAGAACCTGTTCTGCTGTAGGAAGGTACAAGGTTGTTAAAAGTCCACACGAATCACAGGAGGTAGAACATGATTCATGGATTAAGTTTGAACGTACGAATCACACGTGCTGCGCCCTCGCGTGCAAAGGAAAGAAAGTACGCTCTTTCGCATGACAGCGAAAGCAGCTCGAATGCTACCCCCCGAACGTAGTCTCCGCGTGGATGCGGGATCCAATTCCACGTACCTTCCCCCCCGCGACCGCTAGCCTCGTCTTTGGATTGCGAAACCTGTGCTGTTTCGGGGTATGATCGTCACATTGCCCTTTCCTCGCTCTCGCTAGCCTGCAGGCGACAGTAGTTGGAGCAACTGCGGGCAACGAATGCTCAGCTCCCGATTGCCGATGGAATTTGATCGTGTGCTGGCTCAAATCGGAAATGGAGCATCAGGAGGCAAACCACGGCACCCGTGTGGACGAATCTCGGTGGATCGTCGGAAAGACAAAAGTGAAATCTCAAGCGAACGTTAACTCTGAAAACGAGAAGGATGAGCTTCTGCTGGTGGTTGGAAGAGGTGCTATAAATGGGTAGAGGAGGTGCTCCGCGGCATCGTCAGTGAAGGGTACGTATTGGCATCTTCGGACAACGTCCTTACTCCCGTTGGCCTGATGTGGTTGAATGCTCACAGACAATATCAAACACAATACTACCCGACTCGGAACACGGACCTGGATGGAGTCTACACGTGTGCGAGTAACTCGCCACCCGGACTGCCGGATTAAAAATTCTCAAGCGAACTTTAACTCTATGAAAGCAACTACGAACTGGCAGCCAACTACGATCGCTTCCATCGGCAGGGACGGGGGCGTCGACCACCTCCGGCTGCGGAACGGGAAGGTGCTCCTCCTCGAGAGCAACTCGACGCTCATGCACGACACGCTCGCGTAGCGCAGCGCAAGCCCGTAGACAGCAAAACAGGGTCAGGCTCCGATGCTACGCCCCCCTTTGAATCGTGCGCATCGAACAGCGGTTCACTACGAAAATACCAGCCCAAAACACCACAAAAAAAGTGAACTTGCACTCTAAAAAACTGAAGGAAAAGAAGAACCCCGCTCGGAAAGGAACCAAAGTTGGGCGCTCACTGCGAGCAGGGGGGCAACCGACCCGCTTGGCGGGGGGTTCGGTAGCGGCATGGCGGTCATCCCGGAATGGTACCGGAAGAGCTTCCAAGGCTTGGAGGGGCACCACCTGGACTACTTCGGCGAGGCTCTGCTGAAGCGGCGGCGCGGGGATGAGTTTCTGCTGGTGATCGTCACCGAGGACGCGCTGTACCTCGCCCACCCGGACGGCCGGATAAAGAGCAACTACGAGCTGGCCGACGTCGCCTCCATCGGCAGGGACGGGGGCGTCGACCACCTCCGGCTGCGGAACGGGAAGGTGCTCCTCCTCGAGAGCAACTCGGCGCTCATGCACGACACGCTCGCGCGGTACGTCGCGGAGGCACCCGTGCAGCAATCGGGGGTGTTTCCGGCCAGTTACGCCACCCATCCCGGGCTGCCGGGGACGCACTTAACGACGCCGACGTTGTCGCCAGGGGTTGATCGCGGGGTTGTGTCGAATTTCCACCCCGAGGAGATCGTCCGCGAGGAGCCGTTCAAGCCCGCCCCGCCGACCTTCTACTACGCGTCGGACCGGATCTGCACGATGTGCGACCAGGGCGCGCTGGGGTACAAGAACGCGCGGTTCTACTGCGTCGAGTGCGACGAGAAGTACTGCCCGCGGTGCTGGCGCGACTGCCACAACCCGAATACCCCGGAGGCGGCCCACCCGCAACGCATCCTGCGCTACGCCTGCAAGCGGTGTGCAAACCCAGCGAGCGAAGCCAACGATGTGCAACTGTGTGACGCATGCTGCGTCGACGACGGCTACCCCGCCGGAGGCATCCCGGTAGCACGCCCGGCCCCGACACACGATGCAGCGCACATCCCCCCACCCGACTACCCGCTGCTGACGCCTGTGTACGCCGACCAGCAACGCGCCGGCGCCGCCCACCACCCGCCGGCGGCTACCCACCCGCACCTGCCGGCGGCGGCGCCGCAGCAGCCCCGGGCGCCGCCAGGCGGCGCAGGGGACCGGAAGGGATACCCGGAGGAGGCCGGCGACGTGATCGAGGTGCCGGGGGTCTTTTTTTCGGCAGGCGACGACGCGTTCCCGCCGCGCTTCGTCTCCGTCCTCGAGGCGATCGACCTCGCGCGGGCCCACCCGGAAGTGGCGGGTTTCACGTATAAGGACGAGGGCGGCCCGGATTTGGGGTGCCGGCGAACCATTTTCTTCAAAACGGCCTCCGGCGTGCGTAGACACCGCGGGGGACCCTGGACGTCGTACTTGCGGAGGAATTTGGTGAAGGGCAGCGGGCTTGAGATGAGCAACGCGCACGGGGCGAATTTTTTGCCGCCGAGCTTCAACGAGCCGACGTCGGGGGCCACGGATGTGGTCTCGCGGGCGTTGATTGTAGGGTGCGACTACCACGGTACACAGGGGAAGCTGAAGGGGGCGGAGCGCATCCTCGGGTCTCTCCGAGATTTCCTGCGGCTGAAGGGGTTCTGCCGCGAAGTGCGGGTCCTGAGCGAGTCGAACCCGGCCGCGGCGCCGACTCGACGGAACATTCTGTCCGGGCTCGAGTGGCTGGTGCACACGGTCCTCCCCGGGGAGTCTCTGTTCTTCGCGTTCGTCGGGCACGGCGGCGACCTCTCGCTCGCGCCGATGGACCACGACACCCACGGCATCATCTCCCAAGCGGATCTCGAGGAGACCGTCCTGAACAAGCTCCCGGCCGGCTCGAAACTGACCATCGTCGCCGACTTCTGCCGGGGCGGGTCTTTGCTAGACTTGCCCCACCGCTTGGCCGTGAGCGACGGCGGCCGCGAGGTGGTCCAACTGCATCACCGGAAGGTCGCCGGGCGCATCAACAGGATCGGGCACCCGCTGGAGGTGCAGGGAAGGATCCTGATGGTGGCCGGGAACCGGTCGAGCCAGGTGGACCGTGACGTGCTGGGCGATGTGGTCACGGGGGTCGTCGCGGGGCTGACCCGGCTGAAGAATGCGACGCACTTCGAGCTGCTGAAGCACGCGGAGGAGACTCTCAGGGACCTCCACCAGGGGGAACCGCACGCCGCGCTGGAAATTTCGTCCAACCTCGCGTTCAACGCGGACGACGTGTTCCACCTCTGCAGGATGATGCGGGGAGAGGACAGACGCGACGAACTCCTCCGCGAGATGTTTTCCCTTGCAGACCGCGACAAGGACGGGCTCCTTGGGTACGCCGACCTGAGGTTCCTCTGCGACAATCTCGGCACCAACCTACTGCCCGTTGCGTACGCGAACCTCTTGCCGCACGCCGCGCTGGAAATTTCGTCCAACCTCGCGTTCAACGCGGACGACGTGTTCCACCTCTGCAGGATGATGCGGGGAGAGGACAGACGCGACGAACTCCTCCGCGAGATGTTTTCCCTTGCAGACCGCGACAAGGACGGGCTCCTTGGGTACGCCGACCTGAGGTTCCTCTGCGACAATCTCGGCACCAACCTACTGCCCGTTGCGTACGCGAACCTTTGCGAGTGGTTGGGGACGGGCGGGCTTGGGCTGACGCTGCCGCAGCTGAAGCGGGTGTACCGCGAAATCAGCACGAACCGGTCGATCCAAGAAGACTACGACGCGCTGGTCCGCATGAAGGCCGCCCAGAAGCGCGAGCTCCTCGCGGCCCTCGAAGGCACCGCCGCGCCGCCGCCGCCGCGCGCGCCCGCCTCGTACCTGTCGCCGGCCCGGCGCCACCCCCCGCACCCCGACGACGCAGAGCCGGAGGAGGAGCCCGCGGCTCCTGCGGTGGTGCGGCAGGCGAGCGAGCCGACGCACCACCACTCGGACCCGCCGCAGCGGGCTTCCGTGAGCGAGCCGGTGCACCACTCGTCCGCCGGGGACCTGCCGCAGCGGGCTTCGAAGGCGCCGTCGGTGCGGAATTCGGCCGTTTCGATCAAGAGCGACCCAGACGTGCTCTCCGCGGGCGACGAACAGGACCCCGCGGCGGGCAGCGAGAGCAACACGCCCGAAGGCCCCGCCAGCCGGCCCAGCAGCTCGGTCGGGAACGCGTCGAAGCCCGCGCCCGGGTCGCCGGCCGCGAAGAAGAACACCGCGATCGCCCTCGACACCGACGAAGTGCAGCTCTCCGCGTCGACGGTCAGCCTGCTGCCGCCGGGCGACAGCCGGGCGGCGGGGCCGCACAGCCCGCACGACACCGAAAGCGCGAAGCACTCCGTCCCCGTGAGCAGGCAGTCGAGCGGCGCCGTCGCGCCGGGCCCCGCGTCCGAGCCGGCGTCCGAGTCGCCCCCCGCGCGGAAGACTGCCTTGAAGAAGGGCAAGAAGCCCGCCAAGAAGGCGGCCAAAGCCCCGAAGAAGAAAGCCGGCTCCGCCCCCGGATCCCCAGAAGAGGCCGCGGAGTGACACCGGAGGACTGTTGTGCGTGAATCGGATGCTTTGAAGAAGAAGAGAAGAGGAAGACCCGATAGAAGAGTGATGCTCTTCCAATAGTTACCGCCTCCGATGAAGTACTGCTTTCCACAACATCGTCAGCTTACTCAAGGGCGTAAATCGAACGGCGTAGAGAGCGCACAGCACTCAAACCGGCGGGACTGTACCACTGACCTACCACACCGAGTCCCCCCCCGTCGCGGAAGACTGTCTTTCAGAAGGGCAAGAAGCTTGCCCACAAAGCAGCCGAAGTCGACCGCCGCGCCCAGGTCCCCGCCCGCCGAAGAAGAACATCCCGCAATCGCCCTGGACACCCGACGAAGTGCAGCTCTCCGCGTCGACGGTCAGCCTGCTGCCGCCGGGCGACAGCCGAGCGGCGGGGCCGCACAGCCCACACGACAACGAGAGCACGAAGCACTCGGTCCCCGTGAGCAGGCAGTCGAGCGCGTCTATCTCGCCCAGAGTCTCCGCTGCGTGTCTGGGCGTGATCTGGACGCTCCAAGAAGAAAAGACAGCAGAAGAAGACACGATGGCAGAGCGATTTGCTGAAGCTTGTCGTGGGGACTGTGGCCGCTACGGAACTCGTTCTTTGCGCATTTGCGATCGATGTTCCAAGGTGGCAATCAATCAGCCAAACTGTGTGGCCTGCTGAGCAAGTTTTGCAAGATCAGTTGTAGCCCCGTTTGCAGCGATCTCCTCAGTTCAAAGAGCTGCAACTCAACCATTCACACACCCGCTTTGCCGGTGACAAAAATCGCTTTCAGGTTGCTTCGCCGCGTTCTCGTCCACAGGCAAGCACCTCGCGTCGTGGGAAAGAGCACAATAGCAAGCTACAAGGCTGCTCGACGACCATGCCTGTTCTATGTACCATCCCTTCCCACTGCACCCTTGTTGTTCGTTTTTTTTTTTTTGCTGTCGATGACGTTTTCCATGAAAGAAATTGAATGTGAATCCTTTTGCTTTTCTTTCGTTAGGTTGCCCTACAGTGTATTGTAAAGGCTAAAAAAAGTAGGCAGCATGCTTCGGTGGTCAGAACCTCGACAAGTCCGTATAATGAGAAACAGGGTAAACGCAAGAGAGACGTGGGCCAACCGGCACGCACAAACAAACGAAGCGCCTGTCTTTTCTTTCGGAGTCTTCCCCTTTTCACCTCTCGCGTATAGCCCCACGTCTGGATGCCGCGTTGAATGAGGCGAGTGCGTGCTCAGACACACCTCCGCAGACGCAGTACTGATCCAATGCGCCCGTCTGACAATGCGGAGGCAGAAACTCCTGTATTCGTCTGAGCTGATCGGATGCAGCATGAGCTACGCGACTTGCCAATGTCGTCTCCGTCGAGTCTCCGGGCGACCTGCGGCAAATTGACTACCTCTCACAAGACACGGCACAATCGACGATGCGTCCGGACGCGCAGGATTGTCAAAAGGGATGCCGGAATTGCAGATATCCGAGTAGCTCTGAAAGAAGGCACCGGGTGGTGCACGACCTCCATTCGTTACTGCGAAGCAGAGAACGACGAAAAACAATCTTCACGTGCTAACTTGTAAACCAAAATCAATGCACGCAATATCGACCGGGCTTCGGATTGTTGTATCGTAGCCGTTGCAGTGCATGCCCCGCTTTGGCTTGAACTCGACGCTTAGCCCGCTTGCATCCTTCGTCAGGGCAATCCATATTAGCAAGCCGAGAAACACGTAAAAAACGACGGTTGTATCTGCGAGATGCTTACGTTCCAGGCAACAGCCTGTGGGACACAGGGCCACACAACGAAAAGCAAGAAGAAATAATACAGGAAAGGCCGGAAACACAAAGGGTGGAGCGGCAGGGCGTGCAAAAGGGAAGCAAACGACAATGACAGCAAGATGAACACAGCCGGAGCCCGTCTGTGTCAAGTACAACCCGCTGACGGGTTCTGCCGCCGGCTGAGCACGCAGCAATACCTGGTGGTCTGGTCCACAACCTGACACTCTGTCTCCTACGACACAATTTCTGACGTCGCGCCCGACGGGTTCGCAGGAGTGGTCCGCCTGGGGAAGTTGGCACTTCAAAAACGGATCCGGCGCTTCCTTTGTTGAGATTGCCTCCCTCAGGTGGCACCACTGCTTTATCTTTAACCTACCTCAACGTTCTTGCGCACTTCCTTCAATTCAACGTTCTTGCGCACTTCCTTCAACCTTCTCTTATTGATCCAACGGGAGTGAGGATCGATCAGGGGTTGTTGACAAAGTTGTTTGTTGCAAACACCATCAAAGAGCCGAGGCATCGAGAGCAGAAGGCGAAGGTTCCATGCCAATTTGGGGCGCCTCCCGGCGCGTGCGTGCCTGCCGGAAGTTGTCGGTGGTCGCCGGGACGGGGTGCGGCGAGAAGCGGGCCGGCAGCCAGCGCGCGAGGGACGCGGGGCTGCACCGGGTGAGCGGCTGGGTCGAGGGCAACTCGAACGACTGGATCCGGGTGGTCCTCGAAGGCTGGTTCTCCGCGCTGTGCGACCGCACTACGGGCGTCGTGCCGTGGGGCTCGGCCCTCCTCCTCTTCGAGTGCATCGCCGAATACGCCGGAACCGACCCCGCGGTGGCGCTGGGGCTCCTCTCTCGGTGCTCCGCCGGCGCCTTCGACATCCGCACGATCGAACGCGAAACAACGTGCCCCTGCACCACCCGCGAAGCAACCCGAACACCCCCCGGCCCCACGCAAGGCAACCCGCACCGGGCGGAACCCTGCGCCGCCGAGCCAGCAAGGGAGACCGACCCAGGCCCACACGCCGAGGGCAAAACGCACCGGGGAGACGCCCACTGGAGCGTGTTCCCGGGGTTCCACCGAGAGCGGGCGGTTCCGCGGATCAGCAGCGAGGCGCGGGGGGGCGCCGCGCCCGAGCGGCGCAAACGCGCGCGGAAAAGCGAAGGCGGGAGCCGCGGCTCGTACACGGCCTCCGGCCGGTTCGTCTCGCAGCACTGGGCGCCGCCGGTGGCCGGGCCTTCGAAGCCGTTTCGGAAGCCTGAATTTTTCGCGGTCGCGCTGCTGGCCCTCAGCAGGAGCTTCGCCCTCTCGCCTTCCTCCCGCGGCGCGGCGCGGCCGGCCGCCGTCGACCCCGCGCTGATCTCGGCGGCGCTGAGCCTCGACTGCATGCGCAGCGTGTCGGCCGCGCTCCGCACCCGCCTCGCGGCCTCGAAAAAGCAGGTGCCCGCGCCCCGCCCGGCGACTGCGGCGGCCGCGCCGCAGGCCGAGGCCGAAGGGGGCGGCTGCGTGGGGGATCGCACCGAGCGACAGGCCCTTCGCCACCGGGAGCTGGCCGGACGAGGCAACGGGCGAGAATTTGGAAGAGAAGGAAGCGGCGGGTTGTGCACGGAGAAGGAGAGTGGGTGGGAGCCGCGGCTGGTGAGCCAAGGCGGCGGCGTGTGCGCACAGGGCGGGGTGTCGTGCACGGGGAAAGAGAGTGGGTGGGAGCCGCGGCTGGTGAGCCAAGGCGGCGGCGTGTGCGCACAGGGCGGGATGTCGTGCACGGGGAAAGAGAGTGGCTGGGAGCCGCGGCTGGTGATCCAAGCCGGCGGCGTGTGCGTGCGGCGGGCGACGCCCGCGTGCAATAGCATGCGCGGCGCGGCGGAGGGTGCCGCTGCTGAGAAAAGCGGGGCGAGTCCCCGGAGTGTGGCGGGGGAGGCCGCGATGCGGCAGCTGTCGGTGACCGGCCAGCTGGCCCTGCCAGCCCACGGGACCGCGCGCGCCGCCGAACCGCAACGCTGCAGAGGACCGCACCTCCGCCACTTGCCCGTCGCCGCGAACCCCCCTTTATCCCGCCCGCGCAGTGCCCCTGCAGTGGACAACGCCAGGCCCTCCATCGTAGTCCTCCCGCGGCCGCACCATGAAACCGTCGTCTCGCCGACCGTCGCGGCGACGTCTCCGAGTGCCCTCTCAGGCACGCCTCGGTCGCCGCTCCCCGGCACTCGATGCGGCGACGGGCGCATTTGTCAAACCATTTGCCAAACAAGGCAGCCCGCCCCGAACCCGTCCTCCACCGCAGCGCGCGGGTCTCCCCGAGAGCCACCAAGGGGGACCCCCTGGCCGCTGCCGGACGAGCCCCCGAAGGCCTTGGTAGTTGCGGCCGCCGACGCCGTCGGCCCGTCGTACCCTGCGGCACCTGTGTTGTCCGGCTTCCCAACTGGTGGCACTGTGTCCCCACACCCCGCAGCGACTCTGTTGTCCATCGACCCCGTGCGAACGGCAGCTGCAACCGACGACATGTACCCACACCCCGCCGCACCTTTGTCGTCCAACGGCTCTGTGCCAACGCAAGCTGCAACCGACGACGTTGTGTACCCACACCCCGCAGCACCTCTGCTGTCCAACGGCTCTGTGCCAACGCAAGCTGTAACCGACGAAGTTGTGTATCCGCACCCTGCAGCTCCTCTGGTGTCTAACGGCCCTGTGCCAACGCTAGCTGCAACCGAAGACATTGCGCTCTCACACCCCGCAGCACCTCTGTTGTCTCACGGCCCCGTGCCAACGCTAGCTGCAACCGAAGACATTGCGTACCCACGCCCCGCAGCATCTCTATTGTCCATCGACCCCCTGCTAGCGCTAGCCGCACCCGACGAAACCGCGTCCCCGCGCCCCGGAGCACCCCTCCTGCCCGCCAGCCCCGTGCCGTCGCTGGCCGCAACCGACGACACCGTGCAGCAGCTGCTGAGCCAGTCGGCGCACGAGCCGCCGCGGGGCAAGCGCCGCTCGCGCGACGCCGGCTCCGGGCTCGACCCGTGGAACACCTGCCCGGCCGACGACGCGTTCGACCTCGCAGCCGCCGCCGGCGGCAGCGGCGGCGGGGGAGGGAGAGTCTTGATTGCAGGCGGGGGGAAAGTCTCAGGTGCAGGCGGCGGGGGTGCCGCGCGGAAGAAGCGCGCCCCGCGGCCGACGCTGCCGCCGCGCGTCGCTTCGCAGAAGCCGCCGGCGCACCACGCCGGCCCCGCCGGCGCAGGGTACCGCCCCCCCGGCACTATGCCGCGGTTTCCCCCCGGCCCGTGGGCGCCCAGGGACCCAGCGTTCGCGCTGACCGGCGCGCTTGCCGACGGCGAAGGCGGAAATCCGTGCATGGCGGTGGCAGGCCTGTTCCGGAGCTGCAGCTTCAGCCGCGTCGGGCCGGGCAACCGCGGGGAAGGGGCGGGCCCGTCCGAGGTCGACGACGGCGCCGAGCCGGGCAGGTGTTCTCCGGCCGCCGCTTCGCCGGATCTGCGCCTGCTTCGGCAGAGACCGGGCAGCGCCGTCAAACCGGCGCACGGCCGGCATCCGCACGCCAACCCGCCCCTGCAACAGCGCCCGCTCAGCGCGGGGGCCCCTGCGGTGGCGCGGGAGTGGGCGCTGGAGGGGAAGCACTGCATCTCTTCGCTCCCGGCGGCCCGTGGCGGCGTGGGCAAAGGAAGGGAGCTCGGCGGCAAAGTGGCCGAGCCGGCGGGCGCAACGGCGGCCAGCCGCGGCGCGCAGGCGGCGGAGAGGTCGAGCCAGGCGGATCGAAGTGCGGGTTGCGCGCCCATCTTGGGCACCAGGGCGAGGCACCTGCTGCCGCTGGCTTTGAGCGAGCTGGGCGAGACCGTTTCGGCCGACACGCGCGGGCAGCTGCTGCGGTTGGCCGTGCTCGACTCGGGGCTCTCGGCGGGGGCCAAGCTCTCCAACCGGGCGCGGTGCTGGCACGAGTTGCGGTTGCGCAAGACCTTGGCCGAGGTGGCTCTTCCCCGCTGACGCACTGTTCCTGGGCGTCCCCACGCACAATAGTTAAAAACCCCCGTGCAACGCGCACGGCGTAGTGTTTTGCTTTCACTGTTGCCGTCGTTCCTGCTTTCGATCGTAATTGGCGGTACGACTTCCCTACTGAAGCGAGTGTTGCGCTCGTAAGGTGCTGCGCTCGCAAGTAGGTCGACGGCTGATCGAAACGTGGGCAAGAAACCGCGCCGCCCGCCCATCTTGGGCACCAGGGCGAGGCCCCTGGTTTTGAGTGAGCTGAGCGAGACCGTTTCGGACGACGCGGCTCGACGTTTCAGACCACGCTGCTGGCTTTGAGCGAGCTGGGATACGCGCGGGCTGCTGCTGTCATGACCTGCGGATTGAGATGAACACGGCGCTGGAGTACAACCCGTGCAGCATCACGTACACACCGGCGCCTGAGCCTGTGACAGAGTTCAACTACACCAGTTCCAAGAACGATGCCGTCATCAACGCAGTATTCGACGGGACAGCCATCCCTATCGCCGACGTGGAATCGCAGGCGTTGGCGGTGCTCAACAAATCATTGCTTCCGGCGTTTCCGTCGACGGCGTGCACGCCGAGATCTGGGTAAGTCTGGGATGGTGGCACTTTCGGCTGGATCGGTGCTCGTCTTGCCCGGAGCAACATCGGGCTTCGCCATCAAGGTTGACGTGTTCGTTGACAGGATCTCGTTGGTGGGTGAGCTGTCGCGTCCGGAAGAAGGCTCGACTCCGGGCACACGCGGGGGGCCAAGCTCTCTCACCGGGCGCGGTGCTGGCGCGCGCAGACCTTAGCCGCACACTGGATTTGCGGGTGTACCCCAAGGACCCTGTGCTATTATTCCACGAAGAGAAAGTTTTGGTTCTGCCTGTGTGCGTCGTGCCTAGCAGATTCCGGTGAGGGCGTCGCTCAGTCGCGCCCGTTTGGGCGGGACTCACACCCTGCCGTGGGAATCCCCCCTCAGATCGATCAAGGAACCACGAGCAGACGGGTCACGAGGTGGCGAGCGCTCAGAGAAAACACAACTTGACCTTTAGAATTATTGCTTGCACCAGTTCTCGAACGGCACGTTCCGCTTTTAACAACCCCCCTGAGAGGCAGTGTTCTGCCTAGCCATTAAACTAAGTTTCCCCCCCCCGAAGAAGACTTGATGCTAGCATCAAACATGCATGCGAGGCAGTACTCTGCCTAAACATTAAACTAAGTTTTTCCCCCTCAGTTGTTGCTCTAACCTTGCTTGAAGTGTTCTCGGAGTCAGTAAACCCCGCTTTTCCAAGCGAGGGGCGAAACGGGAACGAACCGACTTTCTGCGTTCAGCATTCCCGTCCAGGGGTTGACACATGCGCATCAATGAGCGGACAGAGCACGCGCGGGTCCGACTTGGAGTGGTGTTACCAAGGAGTGGTGCCGAGACTAATAATTAAGGATTCATAAATTAGCGGCCGATAAATTATAAACCACGCTTAGTATTGGCCTATAAATCAGAGGCTGGACGGGTCCGACTTGGAGCGGTGTTACCAAGAGCGGGGTGTCAAGCCTATGTGCACACGGACGGACGAGAAGCAGGCCGACACATTGCAGATAACCCGGGAGTACTTGAGAGGAAACATGGTGGGAAAGCGCATCAACGCACCTCAGAACTGTCTAAGCATTGACACCTTCAAATAGCTGAAGACGTACCCGCGTGGTAGTGGAGCTGCTGCTGCTCGCACTGGTACGCGGCCGCGTTCGCCTTGTTCTTCACCGTGAGGGTCTCGACCTTTTTGTGGGCCTCCACCAGCTGCTGCCCGCGGTGGGCCAGCTGCCTCTCGAGCAACGCGCACCCGGCGCACGGGCTGTGTGCCGCGGCGGGCCCCGGCTGCTCCGAATTCCCAGCGACAGACTAGCTACAGGCTCGTGTACAGAAGAGCCCTCATGCCTGATGGAGCCAGAGCGGCGTGCCTTGCCAGGGGTGTGCAGAAAAACACTGCCACGCACATCCTAACCGCCACGGACCACCTCCATCGAAGTTTCTACGACACAAAACATCAACCCGAGTGCGGAAGAACCGACCCTCCAGCAGGTACTAGCTGACTTTGCCACATGTGACCGGGGTGTAATGCGGAGTCTGCGGACTTTTTTCTGGGCATCCAAGGGCCCAAAAGGGGGGTTGAATGGTCCACGCGACAGGTACCTCTCGCGCAAAAAGCAAAACAGAGTAAACACGGGGGTGTTGCAGCTGAAATGAAAGCGTTGCGGCAGGTCACCGCTCGGTTGAGCGCCGGCTCGGCACTCGGGAAAGCTATGCGGCCGTACTCCGTTCCGTGGCCCAACGTATGCTCCTTGTGATCTCGCGCACGTGGGCGCACTAGTTGACACACGTTAAGATCCAAAGCAAGTGGCTCATTCTCAATACTATCATGCAACGTGATACGTCTGCTGGCCTTTAAGTAAGCGCGGGGAGGCGAACCTCTTTCTGGATAAGTCTCGGTGTCCGTCTATATGAACTTCGTCTCCTTGCGCAGGCAAACCATCGCAGATGTGTCAGTTCCATCCGTGACCATTCGGACCAAAATACGGAGGAGTCAACGGGGCTACTGCCTTCGACTCAAAGCTTTGCAAGCTGTGGTTACCCGTCACGTTCCTGGGACCCGGAGCGGTCTTTTTTTGGTTTCTATTTCTTTTTTCTCCCTAAAAACAAAGGCTACTCATCGGTGTCCGACGGGTGCTCGGGCGGGGTATCCCGAGCAACAGGGGGAGCGATCCACCTGGCCTTAGTCGTTAAAACAATCGACCTGCTGCTTCTAAATCCACGAAGGGGGGCCCTCCCCGAAACGGGCATTCCAAAGGGTGTCCTCCCTCTAAAGGACAGCAAAACGTTCGCTCTCCGGCAAAAGGGCGAAAGACACCAATCAACAAGGAAGGCTCAAAAGGAAAAGGCAAAAGCAAGGGACAAACGTCAGGGAAAGGTTGGAAAGGTAATAAACAAAGTCACGATCGCAGTCACACTCCTCCTCCCCCGAAAAGCTCTGTTCAGGACTTGACTGGTCTTGTCGTGAGCCTTCTTGTTAGGGAGAACCTGCACCGCGACTTCCGTGTCGCAGCTGCACACCTGGGAAAAGACCGTACACTGAACGTGTTTGGTCATTTCTTAAGGAAGGCGTCAACGGGGGAGCTTCAAGGTTATTTGGAGCAAACCCTCCTCGGTAGGCTCAAACCATTGAGAGTTTGCATCCACCAAACCAATGGCCCCCCGAAAGCTGCAGACAAAAAGAGCAAAGCTCCCCTGCCGAAGCCGACGAAGACGAGATTGCACTCGTTTAAGCGGCCAGAGGTGAGGAAGAATCCGTGGATGACCTCCTTCAACTGCTACGAGGTCCTGCGGAACAAAAAGGCCTTCCACAAAGAAGAATCTCCGCATTTCACCGACGGCAAGCTAGACAGTGCCGCCTATGCTGAGGCATGTGCTAACGCATTGGCTACGGCTGGAAAACGCTACCGTCACAAGATTCCGCAAGCTTCTTCTAGCATCCGACAACCCGGTGTCGTTTATGCTCTCGTTAAGGAAAACGGCGAAATCGTTTATGTTGGCCAAACAAGTGGCACGGCACGGGATCGAGCCTCAGCGCACTTCTCAGGCGCCAAGCACAAGACCAAAACTGGAAAGCCGACAACGAAAGTTGAACAATTCCTCTTACAGAGAGGATCACCGCTCCCTGTAATTGTGTTGGAAAAGATTGACTTCGAAGCTACCCGCGACATGGACCCCAAGCGGAAGCGTTTCCTATTCTTTCGCCAAGCTCTACCGAGGGAATATCATTATATTAACACGCTCCAACCTCTGCTCAACCAAAAAGGCTTTTACTCGGCGGCAGTGCCCAAACGCAAAAGAAAGAAAAAGAAGCGTCCTCCCCCAAAATCGAGGAAAAAGGAACGGCCTCGCAAAACCGAGGAACCGCAAACGATTGTCCTCGAGGACAACGTTCCCCACCTCGAAGAGAGCGGCCGTTATGCGGGGATCAAAAGGCAATTAAATTACCTTTTGAGACTCGACGAGACACGGCTGGCGAACTACGACCTCGAGAACTGGCAACTCCGTCGAGTTGTCAAAGTCCTCGAGTTCATGCGTAAGTACCTTGTCGGGGAGTTCTTCACCCCAAAAGTCGAGATTCTTGAACGGAAACTGATCTCGCGACTTACGCCGTTTGCCCTCTCGAAGATGCAAAAGAAAAAGGACACCGCCGTCAAGTGGTTCAAGCTTAGGTTTGACCACAAGACCCTCGACGCGGTTCAGATCGCCTCGCTTCTTCGCTCAGAAGAGACCCGCGCTCTGTGTCCGGATCCAGAGCTGCTCGACCGAACTCGGATCTGCAACAAGTTGGGACCTCCAATTTCGGCGTTCCTCCTCAACGCTACGAAGGAGAGTCTCAACACCCCCGGTCCACCAACTCAAGCTGACCTTGACAGCTGCCCCTGCAAGAGTTTCCTAAACTCCGAGGCGGACGCGGTTTTCGATGGTCACGTAATGTGTACTGCACAGGATCTGAAACTTGAGCCTGAACTGCAACACCTTTTCACTATGGGACTGAAGTTCCGTCTCTCCCACCACGTCGACGAGGTTTTCCATAACCTAGAAGAAGATGTGAAAGAATACGTCATGACGACGTTCAAGAAAGCCACAGAAGAGGAACAAAGTAGGTTCAGCGCGCACCTAACCACCGAGATCAAACAAAGGTTCGTTTCAAACCCGCACTTGTCTCCTGACTCTCTCTCTGGGCCGACAAAGCAAGCTCTCTCCAAGTTGCACGAACACTTTGTCGTTACAAAGGTAGACAAAAGCAGGCACGACGCGGGGTTTGTTTGCAAACGGCTTTACCATAAGCTTCTCAACGAGCACCTCACAAACGCCTGTTACAGAAAGGTCGATGACCGACCGAATGCCCTGCGACCGTTACATGAAGCCAATAGCTCATTCGGCTTTCCTGCAGTCGATAAGCTACCTTACGTCTATGGTCTGCCAAAGCTGCACAAACAGCAAAAAGGGATGCGGTGGATCGCAGGGGTGTCGTCACGAGAGCCGCCTCCCGTTGAGGGAACTTCTTCTCTTTCAGAAGAGGAAGAAAGGCCAAACGTGGAGCCCCGCAAAAAAGAAGGCAAGCCCCGCGCAGTCACCACAGAAGCGAACAAAACGCTTTCCCTGATCCTCAAACAAATCATGCGGTTGCTTAAAGAAAAAGACCTGATTCTGCGCAAAAAATACGGCATCTCGCGGTATTGGATTGTCGAAAGCGCTGACGAAGTCGCCGTTGACATCAAACAGCGTTATAGACAACTCAAGCACAAAAAACCGCGAACCTTCGATTTTACGACCATGTTCAACCTACTCCCCCAAGGGGCGCTAAAAGAAGGTGTACTAAAGGCAATCAAAGAGGCCCTCCTTTTTGGTAACTGCTCTGGAATTACTCTTAATCTACCAGGGAACAAAAACAAGAGTTTCTCACTCGACGAAATCGCGTCCCTCATAGACCTTTGCGTGGACAACTGCTTCATCGAACAAGGTGGTTTGCTCCTCCAGCAAGTTTGTGGACTGCCTCTGGGGGCTAACGCCTCCCCCGACCTGGCCAACCTATTCTGTTATAGTGTTGAAGCCGGGTTCGTGGATGAGTTGATGAAAGAGGACCCGGCAAAGGCTCGCCAATATGCCGACACGAAGAGGTACATCGATGACTTCCTAACCTTCGATGTACCTCCACCACCTCAGGAGTTGTACCACATGCAGTACAAAGAAACAACACTGAAAGAAGGTGACGTCGAGTATATCGGAATACGCATCAGACTCGAACCTGACTCGAACACGCACCATTTCTTTGTACGCTTGTCGGTGAACGAAAAGTCGCGCAACTGGCACTTCAAGCCGGTCCGTTTCATCCACAGCTGGTCTACCATCCCCCACCACCAGGGGTCAGCAATCCTAAAGAACCTCTTAGTCCGTTGCCTTACCCTAACAAACAATTGGCCAGACGCTCTACGAGAGATCCAGCTCTCAATTTTTCTTCTCCTTAACAGAGGCCACTTGAAGCACAAACTGAAGAAGGTCTTCTTCCAAGGGGTACAGGAGCGTCTCCCTAACCTCGAACCTTCCCAACGTCACTTGAGAAAGTGGTTTCACTCGTGTGTGGCAGCATACGAAGCAGGTCTCCCCCTCATAGAAGAGGAACCCATCGTGGGGCGCAAAAGAAAGCAAAAGCTCGGAAAGTTTGTTGACGAACTAACGCACACCACGAAGTCGGCCTTCTTCCCACTCGCAGAAAACGAGGAGGTAGGCAAGCCTCAATGGGTACGGCCGCTGGCCAGTAACGGCATGATCGCACGCGAAGCGAGACTGAACACACGTCTTCGCAGCATTGGCCTTCAGCCACGGTCAGTACCCGGCGACGGTAACTGCCTCTTCCACAGTCTTGCTTATGGCAAGCAGGAAGACGCGCAACATCTCCGCCAGGAGATAGCGGACTATTGGGAAAGCAACCAATCCTACCTTCGACCGTTCTGCGTAGACTGGTCTACAACGAGCTACATCGAAGGTTTACGGAACGGTGCGTGGGGAGACCACTTCGCCCTTGAAGGCTTCTCCCGCCTGCGAGACACCCAACTCTGTATCTTCCAGATCACGGAAGCGGGTGATTACAAGTACAGCGAAGTAGGAAACGGCTCTAACCGCCAATTGCTTGGCCACATTGCCCAATGGCATTTCATACCAGTCCAGGGCAACATGAACGATGACACAAAAACTCGGTTTATCACCCGGTCGTCGAACATGGGTCCCGTTCCCAATCCCACTGGGGACGGGTCAAGCTTCTTCAACGAAGTACTTGAAGGCCTATCGCAGTCGCAACCCGAGTCGCCACCTCGCAGAAAACGCCCACGCATGCCAACAGCCAGTCCAACAGCCAGCCAGTCACCAAGCGGGAAACCGGACACGAAGAAGACACGGTCCGACCAGGATGTTGATAAGACATCTCAAGGTAACGCTCAGCCACTGGAATGTTCCCACTGTGGGGCAACCGAAAAACTGAGCGGCGGATCTTTCGCCAACGCACGGGGTGTCGAAATCCACGAGCGCACCTGTGCAAAAAACCCCGCATGCTACCAAAGTACCTAGCCCAGTCCTATCTGGAGCGCTGGCCCGGCGAGCTACGAGGGCACAAACCTTTTCCCCCCTTTTTTTTTTTCCCCCGTCTCCTTTCCATTCTTGCATTTCAGGCCTGCATGCCCCATCAAAAGCAATCGAAAAGGAAATAAACGAGCGTTCTACCACCTCGCGCGGTGTCACGGGATGTTTGGCAGCCGCTGCTAAACAAACATAACGTGGGCGGCGCCGAAGCTTTACCAGCTTCGGCTGACACCATTTGCGCACTTAACCATGGTTAAGAAGACAACTGAAAGCAAAGACACAAAGATAGCCCAAAGCATCTGCAGAATAACACGAAAAGCCTCTAGGCAAAAACCCGTTTTCACATTTCTTCTTGGAGCGAAGCGGCAGGCTGGGCGCCTTCGGCAACAGAAGCAAACGTCACCTTGTTGTGCAATTCAAGCCGGCGCCACGACACGCCATTAGGGAGCTCTCATTCGGACACGCCATGAATCAAATACAATCCCAAGCGAACTTTAACTAAAATACAACAGCACGTCGACACGCCGCAAGACAATGAGCGTGTTCCGTGGGATTTCACGGAAGCGAGCTACAAAAAGATTCAAGTGATCATGGACCAGTACCCTTCCATCAACCGGCAAAGCGGCATCATGCCGCTGCTCCATCTCGCCCAGTGGCAGAACGGCGGGTGGATTCCCGTGTCGGCGATGAACAAAATCGCGCAGATCTGCGAGGTACCCTCTGTAAGAGTGTACGAGACGGTCACTTTCTACGCGATGTTCAACCGCAGGCCCGTAGGGGACTACCACGTGCAATTCTGCATCACGACGCCTTGCATGATCGTCGGGTCAGACGAGCTGATCCAAGCGGCGTTGAAGCACTTAGGTCTCACTCGCTTTGGCGAGACAACCAGCGGAGCTGACGGTGCCAAGACATTGACCTTGGGCGAGATGGAGTGCATGGGTGCCTGCGTAAATGCGCCTATGCTCGTCGTTTCCGACTACAGGTGCGCAACCACCCCCCGTTCGCAAAGTGTTTTGTTTGTTTTGTTTCAATTACCGTAAACGGAAATAACTTGGACCGGACAAAACGGCCCAACTCACCTATTTTAGGATCTGGCGGTCCAACTTTTGCCCGGTCCGACCTTTTTCGGGGGATCCTGTGTACTTCGTGAAATTTTGCGGCTGGCCACTGAACAGCTCTCGCTCCACGCTGTAGTTTGAAAGTCGCGCATGGGCCCGCCGCCAGGAGTTCCCGAACACTGCGCGGCACTGCGTAACCCGCTGTGTCCCTCCAGCAACTCGCAACGAGGCACCCTGGCCATGATCCAGCCATTGGTAGCCATGGCCCTGTGGTAGGTAAACACAAACTCTTCCTTGCGTGGAAGGATGTTTGATCGTGACCGGTTGCGGTTGGTCAGTGCCGAGGGTGGACCAAAATGCGTCCACCGTCTGTTCCATTGCTTTGGTAGAGTGCAAACGCAAAAATGCAGAGTGCAAATCGAGGTTGGCTGACAGGGAAGGAAAAAGTATGAGCCGCCAATAGTGACAATCTCGGTGCGCTCAAGAAGAAACCCAACGCATCTCTCGCGCCTGACTACCCATTTGTCAAGGGACTTTTTTTTACCTCATGCCCATCGGCCCAACCATCCCACCATAAGTGAATACGTGCCTGGGCGGAAATATGTTGGACCGGACAAAATGGTCCAACTGTTTTGGTCGTCGCGCGGTCCAACTTTTGTCCGGTCCAACATATTTCCGGTCCAACTTCTTTCTGCTTACGGTACCATACTTCTTGCGGATTGCCCTGCAATCCATTGCGAAAGACTAACAGCATGCAAACGCAGCGCGATTTGATGGCCGATGGGCAAAATATCACGCCGGGGCGAGAGTGTTGAGCTTTGAAGCCGACACTTACACTCATTTCCGGGCCCGTTTTGCAAACATGGCCTTAAGGAGTGGTGACCTGCGCTCAGGTTGGAGACTCAGGAACATTTTCGGAGTAGGGGCTTGCACTGATAAACGAAGTAACGGACGACCAGCATCAACTGACCAAAGGTGATGAAATTGATAAGGCCAAAGTTTCTTGTTCTTCGCGTGTACAGGGCATAACCCTCTCTGTGGGGGGGTTTGCGCCTGTGCTCGTCAGTACGACGGCCTCCTCAACAACACCCTCAACGTTCTGCGCAGCCGTGCACATAATTACCTTGAAGGGTGTGTTGAACATAATGGAGAAGACGAATTTGTGCCGATGCCTGCAGAAGGATGGTATTACACCCGAATTGTGGCAGATGCCATCCACCAAACAGAGAAGGCACGTGCAAGTCTGTATTATGTGCAATCTGTTCCGGAAGTTTTCCGTCAGTACAGATGTACGATTCAAAAGCTCAATAAACCTGACAGCAACGCGCCGCAGTTCTACTATGACTACTACGAGGACCTGACAGTCGAGACTCTCGTGGAGCTCCTGGACGCTTTGAGGGCAGGCAAACGTGGTCAGCTTGCCTTGGGCTCGCAAGCCGGCCGGCAACACTCCGCGCCACTCGGTGGCAAGACATGCCTCACGACCACTCCACCGGGGCCTTTCTGCCGGTGTGTACTTTCACAGTGGCGTCGTGCCAGGGGGATTTCAGCCCTTCGCTACGGCGCACGCTTAGTTCTTTTACATAAGCGCCAGCTTGAAAGGAAATGCTTGACGAAGCCGCCTGACAAAGCACCGAAGGAATCTCAAGTGCTGTAACTACCGAACCACGTGGTAGAACGAAAAAGGGTAAAACCCTTTGGCAGCACATACTCCAAGAAATGACCGGCAGCTGAAAGTAACGTCCGTATCACGCCCACACACACGCACAGGGATCTCGACGCCAAGAAGGAGGAGGCGAAGAAATGATAGGCGAGTGGTTTTGTTTTTCGCCGCGGTTCTTTGAGAACGACGGACCCGCCGGGCTTGCTGGTTGGAGGTGCAGCTGCCGGCTTGGTGCCTCGGACTTCATTCGACCCGGCCAATGAAGCGCGCACCCTCGCACGGTGGAGTCCAGCCGAGCAGAAGCTGGGGGGGATTTCTCCCCCCCCCCCCCCTATTGACAACCACGCAGCAAGCATCGAAAGCACGCGCACCGGCTTCAGGCATCGTTTTGCGACGCGCAGTACTGCCTAGTGCTCTCGGGCTTGCTCTTTTCATTGATCTGTTCTGTCTTTTCAAACCATTCACCATTGCCCGTCTGTCCAGCTTTGAAAAGTGTACACCTGCCTAGGGTTTGGATGGGGAGTAACGCCTGAGCCGCTGCCTGGCGTGCAGAACACGAGAGTTTCAGGCCTGCACCAAGGAACACCGAGGGACATATAATTATTCCGGCAATCGCAGGTTCAAGCCGGGTGCGAGCCACCGGCTCTTTCGAGTCTGCTTCACACACGGCAGTTTGTCGCGGGTTGTTTTTTTGAGTATCCACCTGTTTGTCGGAAATCCGTAGGGGTAGATACGTACCCCACGCAAAAACACGAAGGCACAACAAGGCGGCTGTGCGCAAAAGAGTGTCGAGTCACTTTTCGAACCACCTGGATGTCCAACCTACCTGACAGACAGACCCGAGCCGGTTTTGTACCGTCATGAGGGTTGCCCGCAAGCAGCGAGTCTTCAGTCGAATCACTTTCTTGATGGCGCGGAAGGAGGTAGGATGGCTTCTCCATTCTGCCGTCGGCCGTCCCCGTCGTAGCAGTCTCTCGACGTATCGTGTATTCGTTCTTCGTCTCTTCCACGTCCTTCGACGCCTGTTCGCTTCCATTATGTCTCTGTCCGGTTTATTCGATTCGTAAGCTTTACATCGCCGTTTTTCTTTCTTGCACGCATCGGTTTCTTGTTGCGTGCGGGTGTGCGCGTATGTGTGTTGTGTGTTGTGTGTTGTGTGTTGTGTATGGCATGCAAAGCTCACTCAGAAAGTAGTGATACCGACATACGCGCTGTCAAGCAATGGCTGAGGTAAGAAGTTCACCCAGTAGTGGCGACAAGGACTGCTGCGGGAAGGTGGGGGAGATTGCACGACTGGGCTGGGGGAGAAACATTTGTCACCGATTGTACCGCATTGCCTCCGCTGCTACTGGAAATGCACGCGCGGTACAGTCACGAGGTCTGTGTTGCGGACCCGTTTCAACGTGGTTGCCTCCCTCAGGTACTTATTTGTGCAGTATCACAGATCGTTGCCGCACTTCCACGTTCGAACTACTCTGCCTCGTTTCGTGAAGATGGTCGGGCTTTTTTTGTATAAGCACCTGCTTTGTAGGAAATACTTGAGGAGGCTGCCAGTTGCAAAGATCAAAGGAGGTAAATGTGCTGTAGCCCACACGAAACACAGGTGAATCTGGGTTTAGTGGCGGGCGTAAGCGTTCAACAAAAAAGACCCATTTTGTAGTTGTATTGTTTCTCCCCCTCTAGCCTCCTTCGAAGTAAGCACAAGGCAGCCCCTCGAGTATTTTTGGCGACAATCAGCGTGAGAGATGGGAGCGAGCTTGATTGTGCAGAGAGAGCGGCGGAAGGCCTATACTTCCAGAGCGTCGACGGGCAGGGCTTCATAAAGACCCAGGGGGACCCGGCGGAGCCTGAGACGGAGCCGGCGAGCCTTGAATGGGTCCCCGGAGACCACGGCCGGGGTGATGGTCTCGTCACCGACAGCCGGAGAGCAGATTGCCATCAGCGGCCGCGTTGCGGGCCTCTGCAGGCTCCCGCGGCACAGTTTCAACGTCTCGTCACCGACAGCCGGAGAGCAGATTGCCATCAGCGGCCGCGTTGCGGGCCTCTGCAAGCTCCCGCGGCACAGTTTCAACGTGGTGTCGCCCTCAGGTACTACAGTCATGTTCGAACCTCTATGTGACTACTTTACTACTGAACGCACCCCC
This sequence comes from Diplonema papillatum, assembly GCA_030068145.1. NCBI lineage: Eukaryota > Euglenozoa > Diplonemea > Diplonemida > Diplonemidae > Diplonema > Diplonema papillatum. Next base: position 80,605 of record JAPJBO010000524.1, read on the forward strand.
ACTAAGTTAGGAGAAGGGATGGTCTCACTCACTGAAAACCATGTCGCCGGCCTCGGGAGACCGGAGTTACGTGAAGGTGGTCGGGTGGTCGCGCACTACCACTTTCAGGCAGGCGACACTCAGCGTGAGAGATGGGAGCGGGCTTGATTTTGCAGAGAAAGCGGCGGAAGGCGTGTACCTCCAGAGCGTCGACGGGCAGGGCTACGTGAAGACCCATGGGGACCCGGCGGAGCAGCCGGCGAGCCTTGAATGGGTCCCCGGAGACCACGGCCGGGGCCAGTGGGTGGTCTCGTCGCCGGCGGTTGAAGGGCTGATCGCCGTCAGCGGCAGCGTCGCGGGCCACTGCAGGCACGCGCCGCCGCCGACGGGCGCGTGGGAGCTGGCGTTCGCGAACCCGGTGCCGCTGGCGGCCGGGGAGGAGGCGGGCCCGCGGAAGCAGGCGGTCCCGCTGCAGTTCCAGCCGCCGACGGCCGCGACGCGGCTGCGGGCGTGGGAAAAAGCGTTCGGGCTCCCCCTCCGCGCGGCCGCCGACGAAGACGAGTCCCCTTGGTACTCCACACCCGCACCCGCCGCCCCACCGCCCGACCCCCAGCGGCAGGCCTCCGCCTCCCCGCCGCCGGACGTCCCTCCGGCGTCCCCTCGACCGCGGAGCCTCCGGAGCAGCCAGTCCATGTGGTCTCCCCGCCGGGCGGTGCGTTCGCACCCCCGGTTCGTCGGCATCCAGCGCCCGTCAACCGCGCCCCAGTCCCGCGGCAGAGGCCCTAAAAAGCTCGGCCGTAAAAAGGACCGCAGGCCCGGGTCCGACGCGTCTTGCCGGTCGTCGGAGTCTCCCCCCGCCGGCGCGAGGTACCCAGCCTCGGTGTCGATCCCGTGCGTGTCGCCCGAAGCCAGCGGGGGCACGGCATCACCCCCGGCTGGCGGGCTCCCGCGCCGCGGCGCCGGGATGCATGCCGGAAATCGAAAATCCCGAGCAATCGGAAAGGCGAAACAACTGTTCCCCTCGGCTCAACCGCGGTTGATCGAGGACCCCGTCAGGGTGCACGCCGGGCGCCCGCCGCCGCCGCCCGTGAAGGAGCAGATCGTGGTGGGGCCGGACGCTGTGCGGGGGCTCGCTGAGTACAGAGCGCAGCTGTCGGCGTTCTACGCCGGGGCGAAGGGGGACCCCCGCGCTCCGGGCAACCGGCCGGCCTACGAGACCAGCGAGGGGTCCGACAGCAGCACCACGCCGCCGGTCAAACCGGGCGCGGGGCGGCTGAAGTACGCGTCGATGCGTCGATACCCCGACGCCCGGTCCAAGCTGCCCGCTCCCGGGACCCCCGCGACGGAGCACACCCTCGACTACTCGTTCCTCGCGTTGCCGACGCCGCTGCACGCTGTGTTCCTCGCGCCGAAGAACGGGTCCTCCCTCACCGGCGCCATCGAGCGGTCCAACGACGACGCCTCCTCGCCGCCGGCGCCGCACCCATTGTCCGGATGCCGGTGCCTGCGGAAGTTCATCCGGCCTCCGGCGCTCAAGCCGAACGAGTCGGTCAATTCGGCCGCCGTCGGCGGCTTGCGCGGGTCGGACTGGCTCGGCGCGGCGGCGAAGAGGGACGCGGCGGGCGGGGCGTCCGGCGCCGGGGCTTCGCAGGGCGGGGGGGCGAGGGGTTTTTTTGCGGTGTCGCGGTTGCGGTTGATGGCAAAAAGGGGCGGCCGCGCCACGCGGCACCGGAACAACGTGCGGAAGGCCGTCCAGCTGTTCGTGGACGGGCTGCCGTTGGACGAGCAGCTGGCCCTGGCGGCCGCGATGAAGGGTGCGCCGGACCTCCCGTCGGTGGATAGGTACGCCTGCACCCGCGTGATCTTGCGGGGAAACGCGTTCCAAGAGCTCTCCCACCTGTCGGTCACGCTGTCATGCCGTCTCTCGTGCCCCGCCGACCTGACCTTCCTCGACCTCAGCGACAACCGGCTGGCCTGCCTGCCTCCGATGCTGTTCAGCTCCGTCCCCGGGCTCCGCAGCCTGTTCCTGCACAAAAACTCGTTTTGCACCCCTGCCAGCATCTCGTCGCTCTCCGAGGCCGCGTCTCTGACGACCCTCACCATGCACGGGTGCCCGTTCGAAGTTTCGGACAGGAAGGGCTACCGATTCGCGGTGCTCTGCCTTGTCCCGAGCCTCCGGAAGCTGGATCACTGCGTGCTCACCGACGCCGACTTCGAGTGGAGGGCGCACAGGGCCATCGCCAGGCCACGGAGGTCGTGACGATACCTCCGATGGTAGACGGTCCGCCTCCAAGCTCCAAGCCAGCTTTTCCGTGTGTCCAGCGCCATGGTGATGCTCCAGGTTCTCAGCACAGCTGCAGCCAGGCGCTTCAATCTCGGCTCGTTTCCGGCGACATAGCAACGGATCCCTACAGGGCTCCTTTCGACGACATATAGCGGGTCTGGGGCTTCCTCCCCCGGGTCAGCTAGTGCTTTGAACTCCTTCGTATCGCCGGTGTGACGAACTGTTGTCGCCAGCCTCACTCTCCGCGTCGCTCTCCGAGGCCGCGTCTCTGACGACCCTCACCATGCACGGGTGCCCGTTCGAAGTTTCGGACAGGAAGGGCTACCGATTCGCGGTGCTCTGCCTCGCCCCGGGCCTCCGGAAGCTGGATCACTGCGTGCTCACCGACGCCGACTTCGAGTGGAGGGTGCACAGGGCCATCACCAGGCCACGGAGGTCGTGGCGATACCTCCGATGGTAGACGGTCCGCCTGCGGCTGCAAACGCTCCAAGCTCCAAGCCAGATTTTCCGTGTGTCCAGCGCCATGGTGATGCTCCAGGTTCTCAGCACAGCTGCAGGCCCTTCACTCTCGGCTCGTTTCCGGCGCCATAACAATGGACCCTTACAGGTTCCTTTCGACGACACAGAAAACGGATCTGGCGCTTCCTCCCCCAGTCAGCTAGTGCTTTGAACTCCTTCGTATCGCAGACGGTGTGACGAACTGTTGTTGCCAGCGTTCAGGTTACGACTTCACACACTAATTGCTTGGGAACCCGATTCATAACCATCAATTTGAGCTTCTGTCCAGCCGGGTGAACCGACTGCACGCTATCCTTACAGCGCTTGCTACCGAAGGAGTACGTTGTTTGCCAGCTATCATCATCGCCTTTCCGGCGGTACTCTTGGGCCACGAGCGGCTGTTTCCACAGCAGGCCCGTTTTCCCGAATTTTAACGATTGCTACCTGCGTGCTTCTACTCTTGGCCTCTCGCGCATCTGACTTCGTACGACGATGTTGAACACACGAACGAACGGTACACGAGCCAAAGCGATTCTGACACTAGTGTCTGCCAGTTCCTTCCCTTTATTTGCCATGTTACAGGTGTCATGGCAGGTCTTGGCAGCACTGGTTAACAACTACTTGATTTACATCTAAATGGCACCGACGTGATAATGTTATGCCCTCGACAGCGAACAGGTAAAAGGACAAACCTGACTACGCATTCTGTTGATGCAGAGCACGGAAATGAAAACGCCATGGAAAATAAGGAAAAGGAGCAGACGTCAGGCCTAGGACAGTTTGGGGCAGGCTTTGGCACATGAGGAGCCGCACAGCTTTATAAGCCAAGGCAGACTGAAAGAGCACAAACAAGGCGAGAACGATCCCTCAGCCAAGTTGGGGAACCCCCCAAGAGCCGAACGTCGAACGAACCCCACAGAAACCCTGTACCAGTGTGTCAGAAAGAGGACTCGCCCGCCCAACAAGACACAATCCACCACACGCAGAAAGTGCAGCTTTGCGTAGCGAAGCAAAGCAGCGAGAGGCGGGGGTAGAGGGGCAAGATGCTGAAACGATGCGGACCCCTGCTGGGGTATCGTGCCGTGGCCACGGACATGATCCGCCTCTGGCGGCAGTACGGAAAGCGCGTTGGCGAAGTGCACGCCAACATAGAAAACGTGCACTGGTCCATCAACGACGAAATGCTCGCCAGCTACCTGGAGCAGTACGCCGAGGTGACCGACGTGAAGGTCATCCGGGACAGCGAGAACCGGCGGGGCGTCCACGACGGCACGCGCAAGTGGGGCCGCAGCCTCGGCACCGCGACCTGCATATTTAAGCCGGGGCAGGAGGACCGGCTGAAGCGGTTCTTCACGACCCGGCACGTGCTCAACGGCCGCGAGCTCATCGTCGACGCGCCCGAGCTGCAGCCGCAGTTCAACTTTTACATCCCGAACACGCACGAGCAGGATTCGGAGGGCATGAGCCCTGAGGTGGTGCAGCGCATGTCTTCGCAGGTTGTGGATCTCAGCATGACAGTCACGGGCCGCTGGTCCGACTCGAAGGCGTGGAAGCTGCAAAAGCTCCGCGACGCCGCTCGCAGGACCAACCCCAGCCCGGCACCCTCCGACCCCGACCGGCCTTGGTTCACCGAACTCGGCGACGAAAGCTGGGACAACGGCGAGGCGGAGCCCGAAGCCGCCGCCCGGGGCGCTCCCTCCCAGCGCCGCCGGCAACCCTTTTCCACCAACCAGCAGTCCGTCGCGAATTGGCTGCGCGACCGACAGGAAGCTGCGAAGGCGGGCCCCGCCGGCGACCGTGTGCACGACGAGGAGATCCCGAACACAAACTACTACCGCAAAGCCCCGTTGCAATGAAAACGGTGCCGTGCAAACGTGTCCGGAGGACAGAAGATTCTGCGGTGCTCTGCTTGCGCACGAAGCCCGAACACACACGCCGCTTGCGGCGTTCTACGAAAGAACGTTTGCCTGGTGCGCGATCGAAGCTGCTTGGATCGAGCCGTTGCTCACATGTACCAGCAGCTGTGCACGATACTGTGGTATCGTGCAGTGAATGTTTCACAACGGCCTGCGTTCCGACCTGTTCGACCCGCAGTGACCGTTTTTGCAGAAGTGGAATGTGAGATTATGTGAAGTAAGTCGGTGCATCCCCTCCTGATAGATCGTGATAGTCCGTCACAAATGCTCCAAACAGGGATGGACCTGATAGACCGTGATGCATCGTGGTAAACGGTGGCAGGCAAGTTGCAGATCAGGCGACGGCTTTGTGGAGAGTCATTTGCGTCAATATTCATCTCCAAACGCACAGCCATCCGGCCAGAGCTAAGTCTGGCCGGAAGCCAGCGTGTGGTTACCGTCTTTCCTCCCTTGCCCTTCCTTATCTTTTGCGTGCCCAAGCTTGTCTCACGCGTTCACTGTATATTGGTGATCCCTTATTCTAAAATCCGCGATCCGATGCGATACTGGCCGATATCCTTTTGACGAGACAGCATTAAGGCAGGGACAACAAATCCCCAATGGAAAGGGAAATCCGGTTTGACGGTTTGCACTTGCCACCTGCTACCAACAGCATGCACAGTCGGAAAAGACAAAAAATTGTAGAAAAAAGAAAAAAACCCTGCGCACGTCTGACAGCATCTCGCTTTCGAAAAATGCGCGTTCCTTTCGTGCTCGCCCGCGCGCTCCCAGTACCCTTGCCTAAACTCAAAAACACCGTTCCTCTCCTTTTACTTTAGCTGGAGAAAAATAAAGGCGGACTAGCCAGTGAGCAGCGGGCAGGCACGGACCAGTTGCGAAAAGAAGCTCTTCGCGGCCAATGCACGCCCGGTCACCCGACAATGATGTAGATTGCTGTGAGAGAGAGCAAGCGGAAAAATCAGCGCAGGCGCACTCGACCGCATGTTTATGAGCAAGGCGAAGAAGACCGACGACGTGAAAGCATTCATTTACAGTTTCCCTGTCCCGCCGCGTGCTCAACGATTGAGTAAATATGGACCCCCCGTCACCTTCACACGGGCGATGATCCCAAAGCCGACTGTGGCGGATGCCCGAACGGAACACCCGCTCACAAACACACGAACCAGTCTAAACACTGGGCGCGGCGAATCAAAAAGAAGGAAAATACACAAAAGAAGAACATGCGGTGAAAGTATCGCCGAATGCTCCGGGTGCGCGGGCCGTGCCTTACTGCCGTACGGCAGCAGCAAGTGGCCAGGCGGACGACCGATGCCGAAGGCGCGAAGATCTTCAGCCAGCGGTTCAAGCACACGAAAAGCTGGCGGCACGTCGACGCGGATAAGAAAGTGAGGCTGAAAGGCGACGTGCGAAGGACACTCAATGAGCTCGGCAGCTCGGTCGGTGTGAAGACGTACGCCGCCGCGATCTCCGTGATCGGACGGGTCGGGATGTCTCAGACGGTCGACGAGCTCTGGGAAGAGAGCAAGCACTTGCGGCAGAAAGCACTGCAGGCACGATCAACCGACCCAAACATGCACAACGCGTTGCTGCACGCCCGTTTGAGCAAGACGAAGGACGCCGACGAAGTGAAAGCAGTGACGACGTCACTCTTCAGCCTCATGTCCAAAGACAGGGTCTACCCGGATCTCTACACCTTCAACATAGCGCTGAAGGGTGCTGCCCGCTGGGCGTTGCTGCCGGCCTGCCAGAAGATGCTTTGCACGATGCAGAACAGACGAATCCACCCCGACCTGGTCACATTCAACACGCTGCTGTCCGGAAGCACGCCCGAGACCGTGCAAACCGTGATGAAGCAGATGCAGAAGGCCGGCCACCGGCCCAACGCGAAAAGCTACACCGCCGTCATCTCCGTGTACTGCAAAGCACGCCACTGCGCCGGCGCGGTGTTGTGGTTCGAGAAGGCACTCGGCGAGAAGCAGGCGACCGTGAGGGACGTCGTCAACGTGATGAAGGCGCTGCTCTACGCTGAAAACCCCGCAAAAAGCCTCGAAATCATGCGCTCGGCCCTGGCCGGCGGGATCGCCGCCGACAGCGAAGTGTACCACGTCGGCATGCTCTGCCACTCGAAGCTGCGCGACTTCGCCTCCACCGCGTCCCTTTACCGCGAGATGATAGCCGGCGACGTGCCAGTGTCGTACCGAACGTACTCCATTTTCATCGACGCCGTCTGCAGCGCGGTCGCGGAGCCGTCGAACACCGCGGAGCGGGTTCGGCAGCTGGTCACCGTGGCGGAAAGCGCGCTGACGGCGGGGCTGCAAAAAAACGCGTGCTCCAACAGCCAGCCCTTCGAGGCCCTCGCCCGCGTGTACCACCGGGTGGGCGACGCAGCCAAGCTCGAGAAGCTGGCGAAGAACTACGCGCAGTCGCCGAAGCTGCCGCCGTCCGAGGAGATCGCCCGGCTCCTTGCCGAAAGCAGGTCCTCGACGTAGCCCGTCGTCGGACTGCGGGTTTCTAGTTTTGGTCAGTATCTGACCCGCATTTCGATTCCTACGCCGAAACCCCCGAGAAAAGCCTCGACATCGTGCGCTCGGCCCTGGCCGTCGAGATCGCCGCCGACAACGAAGTGTACCATCGTCGTCGGCATGCTCTGCCACTCGAAGCTGCGCAACTTCGCCTCCACCGCGTCCCTTTACCGCGAGACGATCGCCGGCGACGTGCCGAACGTACTCCATTTTCATCGACGCCGTCTGCAGCGCGGTCGCGGAGCCGTCGAACACCGCGGAGCGGGTTCGGCAGCTGGTCGCCGTGGCGGAAAGCGCGCTGACGGCGGGGCTGCAAAAAAACGCGTGCTCCAACAGCCAGCCCTTCGAGGCCCTCGCCCGCGTGTACCACCGGGTGGGCGACGCAGCCAAGCTCGAGAAGCTGGCGAAGAACTACGCGCAGTCGCCGAAGCTGCCGCCGTCCGAGGAGATCGCCCGGCTCCTTGCTGAAAGCAGGTCCTCGACGTAGCCCGTCGTCGGAACGGGTACACCCGCAGGCACAGCCGCTCCGAATCCGCCTGGCAAAGCAGCTCGCCGCTGCCTCGTCTGAAGATACTCAAAGCTCCGCGCTGATATTGTCCGCCTTATATCTCCGTCACTGCACACTGCTTGGCTTCAGACTTTTGAACTCCCCGGTGCCAGCGAGTCTCTAAGCAGGACTCAAAACTGTGACCCACATGGTAACTGACGGACGCCTGCATCAGAAGTTTGATAGATCGTCCTGACCTAGTAAAATTCCCCGTGTTGAGTCAAATTAAGCCGCATACTCCACGCCCGGTGGTGTCATTCCGTCGATTCCCTTAAGTTTCAGCCTTGCGAAGATACTCCCCCGAGCCAAAATGTGGATGTGATATGGATTGGAACAGCTAGTCAACCCAATCTCATTTCACAGAGAGAGTTTGCCACAGCCATCGGGTAAGATGACTCAGAGGACCGAAACACGGCGCAGCCCGGTGTCGAGCACATAACCATTCCAAGCACCTTCCTGCAACCCTCACACAACAAATGAATGAAGTTCCCCAGTAATTTAGCCGCTTTGTGGCGAAGGCTTTTTTGGAGGAGTTATGCCTTCGCGGGCACGGCGGAGCTCGGAATTCCTCCATTCATTCATGTTCGACGCCGCGTGGGGTTGCCGTAGGAGGGAACCGATCGATCTCTCGGGGCACTCTTCACACAGCAGGTCCATCAATCTAGGCTGCCACGTTTTGATGTCCGGTCTTGCCTGTGCCACAGCCTCTTCCGAGAGCTGAAGAATGGTCCATCAATGTAGATATGACAGACTCTCTTCTGCCGTCGGTCTAACTTACCCAGGTTAGCATCCATGTACCCGAACGATGCGATGCTGTTTCGCAGCACTTAGCCGTTGTACACGTGACTGGTTTGAAGACCAGCAAGTGCGGTGGCTTTACGCTTTTTCAGACGCCTATCGTCAGACGTATTCCCCGACGTTGTGTTCTCCTGTCCTCCTCTCACAAAGTTTTAGTTATCTTCACTAGTTGAAATATCCCACGGGGCCGACCAGTTCGGAAAAGACTTGTTGTTGTTCGTAGCACTGTCCACAATAAATAGCAACCCTGTCACGTCACAAAGGGACAGTAGGATGGGCCCGTCTCGGAGACACTCCAGTTATGCATGGACAGATACCCGACACGGCCAACGACAACTGGGGGCTTCCAAGTTGCTGCAATTCGTCTGAACCGTGCTTCATTGTTGTGGGGGGCAAACTCTTCGACAAACTGCTTCCCACACCCCAGCCGTAGGCCGCATCAGTCAAGGCGTCTTCCTCGGTCTGGGAGCTCGAAAAACATGCGTGCAGATACGACTCAGTAGGGCACACACTCACAGGGTAGGGAAGGGAGTGGATGGAGGGATGGCGTGACCCCCAAACCCGCAATATCTGAGCGTGGGACAGTTCGCGTATATGCCCACGGTTTGGTTCGGGCACGGAGAGCTCAACGTTTGCTGTGGTGGGTCCGACCCTGACCCTGGACGAGCGCAGCCGATTTCAAGACAATCGTACCAGCGCACTCTGGCTCTCTTGAAGGGGATCCCAGCCCCTGGCGTCATATCGTACGGAAGGGGCGAGTTTGAAGCCGGCTAGGCGCATTTCATGTTTGGCAAAGAAAGAGACGAGGAACCCCGTCCCTTCCAGCTCGCAAGGCGAGCATAGCAGAGAGGAGAGGGGGGAGAGGTCAGCGCACCGTTTCGCGCACACGCCGCCGCTGAAAGAAAGCAGAACCCCCCGAGGTGAGGAGGCAAGCATCGTCCCTCGTACTGTGTGGTCGTTTCGGGCGTGCGGGGGTAGAAATCTTGCACGCAACCTCCCCGCCGCCCGATTCTCGAGCGAAAAAGACAGCCGCTTTCGTTTTGTTTGTGCGCGGCGGTTGATCGTTTTCCGACTTGCATATACCCTGTGTCATTTTCAGGTGAGGAATTCTGATCAACCACCAAACACGCCGCCTACGTCTTTTTTAGCCTGCGCCAACCCATTGCAGGACAACCCGCAAAGCTTGCAAGCTAGTACCAAGAAACGTCGCTTTTTTTTTTTTTGTTTGTATAAGCACCTGCTTTGTAGGAAATACTTGAGGAGGCTGCCAGTTGCAAAAGATCAAAGGAGGTAAATGTGCTGTAGCCCACACGAAACACAGGTAAATCTGGGTTTAGTGGCGGGCGTAAGCGTTCAACAAAAAAGACCCATTTTGTCGTTGTATTGTTTTCTCCCCCTCTAGCCTCCTTCGAAGTAAGCACAAGGCAGCCCCTCGAGTATTTTTCGGGTCTGTTGAAACCGGGCGCAGCCGCCACCCTCTCGGGGACAACTGCGAAATGGGCCCTCCTCGGCCCGCGCGCGACGCGGAGGACTTCCGCCTGGCCATGCAGCTGTACGAGAAGAACCGGCCGCCGCCCGGCGGCGGCGGCGGCGTCTCGCGTGCGGGATGTTTTGCCCCCGGGGTGCGGCGGCCCGACAGCCCGAAGTCGCCCGGCCGCCGCCGCGGCCGTCCCAGCAAGAAGCCGGCGCCCGTCGACGGGGAGGACCTGCGCGGGGTGTGGGCCGCGCTTGCGGCCGAAGACGGCGCGCGGGGCTCCGACGCGTTCTGCCGCGACTTGTACAAGATCGCCCTCTGCGACCCTTCCCTCATGGCGGACTGCGAGGAAGCCGACACTTCGCTGCTCGACGGCGCTGGCTACTACCACACCGTCTCCGAGTCCGCGGAGGGAGCCTTGAACAACCTCGTCGCCCGCGAATCCATCGTTCAACGCGAGCTCTCAGCCGTCTCCCCGGAGCCTACCCCATCTGCCTCCGACAGCGAGGACAGCGCCGCGTTCATCGGCGCGCTGCTCGCGGGCCACGGCGAGGACGCCGCGGCGCCCGCCGAAGCCGCGCCGAAAAAGGTGGCGGCGAGGCGGGACAATCAGGGCCGGCCGCGTGAGGACCCGGACCTCGCGTACGCCATCGACCGGTATGCACCGCTTTGCTCGGCGGACGCGGAGACCCTCGGAGGCGAGTCCGACGACAACCTCCGCGGCCCCGCCGCGCCGGGGCTGCTGAGCGAGGTGTTCCGGAGCCAGGCCGCCCGCGACGCGTCGTGCGGGTACAACGAGCTGCTAAACGCGCTGCGGAGCGTCGGGCGGAAGGTGAGGAGGGACAAGAGGGAGCGAGAGCGGCTTGCCCGCCTGGAAGAGTACCTACCGTCGGCTGCGGCCGCGGCGGCGGCGCCGCCGCCCGGGGGGTACAGCGACATCGGCGCGGCCGCACCCGTGCTGGCGCGGCCCGGCGGCCTGCAGGGGCCCACCGAGCGGGCGTCTTACCGCCGACTAGCTGGCGGCAACCCCCCGGCGCTTGGTTCCGCGGGGGCCCTGCCCTACGGGCAGGTCGCGTTGGAAGTAACGCCGGCGTCCCCGGGGGCGAGGGGTCTAGGGCAGGCGGCGGTTGCCGTTCCGGTGGGGGGAGGAGACGACGCTTCTGCGGGGGACGTCATCGCAAAGGCGGCACAGCTCAGCGGGTTCGACGAAACCCGCGTGCAGGCGTTGCTGCGCGACGTCGTCGGGACGCTCAGCTTCGAAGAAGCCGGCCGCGTCGTCGGCGCGGCGGGGTTGGCGGCGGGCGGCGGGCTCCCGTCGCCCGCCCGCCGCCGCCTCGCCCAGGTCACCCTCCGGCTCGCGCAGCGAGCCAGGCTGCCCAAGGACCACGTCGCGCGGCTCCTCACCTTCGTGACCACCCGCGCCACCGCGCGGGACCTCGTCGACGAAGTCTTCCCGCGGCCCAGCCACGCCACCAACGCCGAGCCCCTGCCTCCCGCTGGCTTCGGCACTTCCTCCAGCCCGCTTCCTCTCGACAACGTCGATCCGGTGGCCCAGCGCCTCCTCAGTCCCCCGGTCGGTAGTAAAAAAAGCAAGTCGGCTCGGTCCTTGAAAGCGAGCGGCAGCACCGTGGGGCGGAAGCAGCGCGCGCCGGGCGCGGCGTCGAATAAGAAGGAAAAGCCGCCGGCGAAGCCGAAGGCCGGCCGGAAGGCAAAAAGCGCCCCGCCGAGGAACCGGGCCAAGCCGCCAGGGCAACCCGACGGCTCGAACGACAGGGACGACGACATTGCGATGGCCTCTACGACGGGCACTGACGACGAGAGTGCGACCGAGTTCGCACGGAGCGTTGCGAGCAGCGGATCACCTCGACAAGGGGTCAAACCGCCGTCTTCAAGCAAGGTGAAGAAGAAGAAAAAGAAGAAGACGTCAAAGAAGCGGACGGCGCCGAGCCGAGGGAATAAAAGAAAGCCGAAGCTCAAGGCCACCCGTTCGATGCGACGGCCCGGCGGCGTTGACCATGACGCAACTCCCTTCACCTCAGACGATGACGGGCCGGACATAGCAATCCGAAGCCCCGCATCAAGCGGCATCCAACATGCGAAACGAAACGGAGAAAATCCGGACGAACCGCCAACGGCCGAGGGGACTAGCAGCGCAGCCGCGGAGAAGATGGCGACTGCAAAACCGCGAATGGGAAAGGAGGCAGGGCTGAATGAAGCTTCTGAAGGAGCGAGTGACCACGCGTCCGCACGCAGCGACTCTGAACCCTTTTCCGCATCGGAAGGAGACAACGAGGGCACCGGAGAAGGCGCCGATGCGACGAAAACCGGCGAGAAGCTGCCGGCGGACACGCGAACCGACGAAGCCCCCGCTCTTGCCGAAAAAGACCCGACGACAACGCCGGAACGACGGCACGAAGGTGAAGGAACCCGGAGCGAAAAACCCGCCAGCCAACCGGACAACTGCGACACCGACCCGTCGTCGACAACGGGAGGAGAGAACGAGGACATCTGTGAAGATGCGAAGGAAGGCCCGCGGAGCGCGCCGCCGGGCGAGGAGAAAGGGCGAGACCACCTTCCAGGCGCCGCTTCCACGGCATTGACGACCGCAGAAGAAGACGGCGAGAGTGCGCAGGGCGGTTGGGCGGGTGTTGATGCGTCGCACAATGCTCAGCTCGCAGAGGAATGCCCCAGCTCGGCACCCGACGCCCATTCTAACGGGAGCGCGCGGTCTGTATCAGAGAACACAGCCACCGAACCGTCTGAAACCCGCAGCAGAGACGAGGAAAGACCGACGCAACCAACCCCTCCCTCTGTTCCTCGCCGTCCATCCGTATCTCATGCCGCCCCGACGACGACGGGCTTCCAACGAGTCGGAAGCGTGTCCACACCGGGTGCGACCAAAGTGACGCAAGCCGCCCCCCTCGCTCGCCGCAAGGACCGTCCTAAGAGGGCGAGCGCGCAGCCGGCGCCGCCCGCCGCCTCGTTCCGGAAGCAGAAGACCGCCAAACCCCGGAAAGTCAGCCGGCCCCCCTGCAGCAGCAGGAGACCGAGCCCCGCGGGCAGCCGGGCTCGAAGCGCGGCGTCTGCGGCCAGCGAGACGCCGGGACTCGACGCGACAGGGGACCCTTGGATGCCGTCAACTCCGAAGCCAGAGGGGCTCCACGTGCTCCCAATGGACGCGAACGCAAACCGGCAGGCCACGGGGGACAGCTCGACTTCGTCGAATTCGTCGCCTGCCGGGAGAGCGAGGAACCGACGGGCCGCCTCGGGCGTCGGGCACAAACGGCTTTCCGCGTACCACCCGCCGGCGCTGCTGGCGCGCGCCCACTCCCACCGCCAGCTACCCGCGTCCGCCGCCGCCGCGCGGCGAAAGCAGTCGTCGCCGGTCGTCCACCTGGCCATCCCCCCCCGCACGGCCGCGCAGCCGCCCGAATGGCCTCCTCCCCACAGCCTCGTTCCCATCTTCGCGCCGCCGCCCCCAGGCAGCGCCCCGGGCAGCCCGGCCGTCCCGAATTTGCACGGGTCCCACCCCGCTCCGCAGCCCCCGCCGCGGGGCGGCTTAACGGAGAGCTTCGCGCCTGCGCCGCCGCCGGCAAGCGCGGGGCAGGGCTGCCGCCCCGCCCGGTTCTCTTCTCTGCGGCCGCCGAGCGTTGAGACTTGCTCGGTGCCGCCCGCTGGTTCGTCGCCCGACCTCGCCCGGCACGCGGGCGGGCATGCCGGCGGCTTCCGGCAGAAATCGCGGTCGGTCGCTGCGCAGTGCGACCGGTGCTCGCGGCTGGAGGCGTCGAATGCCGAAATCGCGGCTGCCCTGCAGCACCGCGTCAACGAGAATGCGGCAATGCAGTCGACTCTGTCAAGGCTTCTCGCCGCCGGCGGCTGAGATGGGGGACAAGTTTCGTCAGTGCTGTTGACAAGTGTGACGCACACCTACAATGACAGGACCGGACGCTTCCTGCCAGACAGCCCAATCCGGCCGAAAGGGGGAGGGGTTTTTGTCGCAACGGCGCATCGCCACCGTCCGTTTTTGCAGGCCCCCCGGGCCTCTTCTTTGCGGCTGGCTTGCGTTGATACCTGGCTTTGCAACTACACGTTTACACTAGCCTTGCTTCCACCCCCCCCACCCTCTCAGCGAGCGAAGCTAGCTATTTCAGAAGCAATCCCTCTTTTTAACTGCGGCCTTTGAGACTGGGCTTCACCCTATGACGGCAAACGACACCTCCTTCCGCCGACAGTCCGGACTTTTCCAAGTTCCGAAATAACCTGAAAAGCAGACCAGCTAGCTTTGTTCGCCTCTTTCTTTTTTTGTATAAGCACCTGCTTTGTAGGAAATGCTTGAGGAGACTGCCAGTTGCGATAGACAAAGGAGGTAAATGTGCTGTAGCCCACACGAAACACAGGTAAATCTGGGTTCAGTGGCGGGCGTTAGCGTTCAACAATGTGCACAAGACAGTCCCTCGAGTATTTCCACCATGGCACCGCAACGGATGCTCTGTCCTCAACGGGAGGCAGCACCCGAGTTGATCGAGTCTTGCTGTGTGCGTGAGCCTGCTCGTATCATAGGCACAGCTATGGGGGCGAGTGGCGGTTGTGCAGGGAAGCTGACCGGCGACTGGCCTTTCCAGGTTGCTCCAAACCGCGTCGCTGCAAAGGAGTGTTTCGTAGTCAAGAGACCCGACCCTAGAGCTACAGGGCACCGAAACCAACGAAGGCGTTGCAGGCAACGTATCTCGTCATCGAGTTGGTTTCTTCGGACATGTATTGGCAATGGAGTTACCATTGTTATCCAACTGGGCCCAAAAGGCGCCTTCTCCACATCGATTTGCCACCGACATTCAATGAGCCGTCTGCAGGCCCACCGTTACACTGTAAGTCTGTTAATCCATTTAGTCTGAGACATGGCTGAATCCTTGAAACAAGCATATGACTACTGGCAGGATCAACCGGGTGTCTTGCCACTCAAACAAGACGGCACCGAGGAAAATCTGGCGAATCAAAGAGAGATATTCCCGGATACCAGAACGAATGCAAGTCCGTTCGCGACACCGTCCCGAGTGAGCACGATGCTACCGACGGGAAGCCGGATCCAAGACACCACACACAACGCATTATCACAGGATGACCTCAGCGACAAAGGAACAGCACCCCCACAGCGCGGATGAGCGGCTGATTAGCAAGGACAGGAAAAGATGGAAGAAAACCGTCGTTGTCGACATGGACGAGACGCTGCTCCACTCGATGCTGGCCAGCCCGGCGAACGGCGGCAAAGCGCCGCCTTCGGCAACGGCGGAGCGGCAAGGGAATAAGATATGCATCCGATGGAGCGACGGGTTCGGACTAGACAGCCACCTACGACCTGGCGCAGAGCACTTCCTCGCCTTCCTGGCCGGTCGCTTCGAGGTGGTCCTGTGGACAGCGGGCACGTACCCGTACGCGAAGGAAGTGCTGAAGGTGTTGGACCCTGAGGACGCCATATTTAGCCACGTGATTTGGAGGGACAGCAGGTGGTTTCGGCCCGAATTAGACGGCCGCGGGTATGCGAAGGAGCTTGCTCGCTTAGGCCGCGAGCTGGAGACCGTCGTCGTCATTGACAACGACGCAAACGTGTGCCGGTTCAACCTCCCGCACGCCGTCATTGTCAGTGACTGGGACCGGTCGGCCGTTGTGGGCAACAAAAACGACACCGAGTTCGCCACCATCATGTCGGTGCTGGAAGACTGGGCATCCAAACCAGACCTGCGCGCCTCGGAGCTCCTTGCCGCGACGCCGCTGCTCCACCACACAGATCTTGGGAACAAGATCTCCGCGCATGCAACCTTCCCGCTGCCGTTGGCTGTGCCTCCCAGCACCGCACACCCTGCGAAACTGTGACGGGTGCGAGGCTAAGGGACTCGAGCCAAAGCACGGCTGCTTGGAAGTGCTTTCGGGTTGTTCGGGGGCGTGGCTCCGCGGACGCGAAAAGGTCTTCGCAGCCTGCTGTCTTCTTTTGGGACGGCCTTAGCAGCACTGCGGCACTGCGTGTCGGTGTTACGGCTGCACATTCAAACCAAGCCAGCACGCCTCGCCGCACTGATCTTATACAAACCCTGCACAAGATCTCTGCGCATCTGACTTCCCCGCCGCCGTTTGCTGCGCATGCCAGCACCGCACTCGCAGCGATCCTGTGGCGAGCAAGACCAGCAAGCAGAGCACCACGTTCATACGTGCTTCGGACGTGTGAACGTCAAAGTGCTGCTTGGCCTTCACGGGGAAACTGGCGCTGTTAACCTCAAGCGCGCCATCCTGGGCATGGTACGCGCAACAAATCGCGGGCGTGGCCTTCTCCGGCAACAGAAGGTGGACCCGCGATGTTTACACCCCAATCTCAAGGCTGCACGACGATCAGGTTATTCCCAACAACTGTCTTTAGTACCGACCTGAAGCTGAAGTGTCGCGGCCGTCGCGTCTGCCCAGTGCCTAGGCGCAATATCTTCGCGACACCTTCTACCCCAGTGCTCCATTGCGACGCTCATGAGTGGGCTCAACGTTGTTGTGTGTTTTAATTGTTTCTAACCTGTGCAATGCGTGTGGCACGAAGACGAGAGGTCGTGTCCGCAATCGTAGGGAAGGGGGATGCATTTCCGATTTGCGGCGCCTATCTGTCTTTAGAATACTCTCCTTTTCCCCCTTTTCGCGTGGCGGTTCTTCGCGAAAACTCGGTCAGCGGTCCAAACCTCGCATGCGACCATCTTGCATATAAGTCGAACTTTGAGTGCGTGGGCCCCTCCGAAGAAGGGCCTCTCACACTGGTTACAGGCTGCTCAGCCAGGGTTTCTGGGGAGTTTCTACTCTTCGCATTGTCGTCTGACGAGAACTGCCTTGAAGGAAGGAAGAAGTAAGAACACGTCTTTGTGACTGGTATCACTAGCGCAAGGGAATGCTGAGTGACTGCCTTAACTTGAGGAAACGGGCTTGGGCGAGGTCACCTTCCATCCACCGACGAAGACGTGTAAAAACTTGACCTTCTTTGAACCAACCACACCCTGAAGGCTGTGCGAAGTTTTCTCATCGAAGACGGGCTAAAAGAGGCGAAAGCATGTCACATCACGTGCGAAGAGATAACCGCGCTGCCGGCGATGCAGATTATCGCTACAGATTCTTTGCATTCTAACCCATAACTCTCATCGACCTTCGTGGTGCATCAACTCCCTCAGTAAAACTGTGATCGCGTCCCCTCCTTCTCTCAATCGCCTGGTCTTGAATCTCGCTGGTTCGTCCGTGCGACCATCTTGCAATCGGTCCACCGTGTGCTGAATGTCCGGAGTAGTTCCGATGAACTACATCGTCCTACTGATGCGCTCGTTTGACACATTTCCGTTATTTTTTTGTCACACATCCACCGACCCTCGCAGGAATCAAACCACCCCGGGCGGGCTTGTCTCACACTTGCTGGGTGGAGGGTGGGGGGGGGGGTGAAATGAAGAAACGACCTAGGGACAGCGACGCCGCGGCGGTCGACTTCGAGAAGAGACGGCGGCATGCCGGGCTCGGCGCGCTCAGCAGGTTCCCGGCGCTGCGGCTGGCGGAGGGCTCGTTCGCCGTCCCCGAAACGGTGCGCATGGGCACAGGGCTGCTGCCCGTGGCCGACGCCGACGCGCCCGTGGTCGAGGAGAGCGGAGCGCGCACTATAGACAAGCTCACGTACGTCCTCTGCACCAAGCGCCTCCCCGGCTCCGCCGGCGGCGACCGACGGCTGGGGGCGGGCATCCTGCATTTCCGCAGGAATAGTTGAGTTGCAGCTCTTGACAAAGATAGATGGAAAACAGAGGTGTTTTTCTTCTTCGCTTTTTCTCACGAACGGGGGGGTCGGTCCTGCTTTTGGCTTTGTAGGTTCTCCCGACTCCCCAATTCGTGGTTAGCACAAACTCAAGAGGTCTAGTCAACTATTCCCTGCAGTATTAGCATACTTTTAAGAAGCAAACCTTGTACAGATGCGCTCTTTTGACACCTTTCTGTTATCAACGACCCTTGCAGGAATCAAACCACCCCGGGCGGGCTTGTCTTACACTTGCTGAGTGGAGGGGTGGGGGGTGAAGTGAAGAAGCGACCTAGGGACAGCGACCCCGCGGCGGTCGACTTCGAGAAGAGACGGTGGCATGCCGGGCTCGGCGCGCTCAGCAGGTTCCCGGCGCTGCGGCTGGCGGAGGGCTCGTTCGCCGTCTCCAAAACGGTGCGCATGGGCACAGGGCTGTTGCCTGTAGCCGACGCCGACGACTCCGGTGTTCTCGACATGCTCGCGAGTGCTTGGGAATCCTCCCTGGAGCCTGGTTGAGCACTGATCCGTACCAGAGGGACCGTACCACTGCTTACTGATGCGCTGGTTGGACACTTTTCTGTCACAGGAATCAAACCACCCCGGGCGGGCTTGTCTCACACTTGCTGGGTGGAGGGGTGGGAGGGGGGGTGAAATGAAGAAGCGACCTAGGGACAGCGACCCCGCGGCGGTCGACTTCGAGAAGAGACGGCGGCATGCCGGGCTCGGCGCGCTCAGCAGGTTCCCGGCGCTTCGGCTGGCGGAGGGCTCGTTCGCCGTCCCCGAAACGGTGCGCATGGGCACAGGGCTGCTGCCCGTGGCCGACGCCGACGCGCCCGTGGTCGAGGAGAGCGGAGCGCGCACTATAGACAAGCTCACGTACGTCCTCTGCACCGAGCGCCTCCCCGGCTCCGCCGGCGGCGACCGACGGCTGGGGGCGGGCATCCTGCAGTTCCGCAGGAAGCAAACGCTGGCTGCGTGCCTCGACCGGCTGCAGAGCCTCGTGCCCCCCGGCAACGACGCAGCGAGGAGGCTCGTCCGCTCGCAGGCGTTCCTCCGCGTCCTCGCGACCCAGCGCCTGCGGCAGCTCCTGCAACCGCCGGACCCCCATCCCGCCCCGTCCGGCCCCTTGGAGAGCGACGACGACGCAGACACGCCGTTGGTCGACCCGCAGCGCGCGGCGGCGGCGGGCGGGCCTCAAACCCGGCCGCTCCGCCTGTCCCCCGGCAAGGCGTACCCGTGGCTCGGCGAAGTCGAAGCGTTGACCGGCGCCTCGTTCGAAGTGGCCGCCGCCGCACCTGACGTCAGCCGTGACATCTTCTTCCCCGCGGCACCGGGCACCGCCGCGCAGGCCACCCTCGTACAGTTCAGCTGCGCGGAGGCCCCGGCTGCTGAGGAGAAACCCGGACAAAACGCTGGCGGTGCCGGGATCGGAGAGGGGGAACCGGATGCTCCGGCGTCGGTTGTAGTGCCGCTTGGGTTCGTGTCCGTGGCGGGGCGCAGCGGGGACACGCCGCCGGCGGCGCGGTCGTCGCCGATCGTCGCGAAGGCGCCGCGGAACTCGGTGCCGCAGCCCGCGCTGCGCGCCAAGCTGCGGCCGCACGCGAAGTGCATCGTGCACCACCCCAACGACACGCTGTGCCACGACATGATGCTTCCGACGCTCACCATCGGCCGCGACCCCACGACGCCGCTCACCCTCGACATCTCGACTCCTTCTGCCGTGCCCAAGCGGATATCCCGGAAGCACGCACTCCTCGCTGCCCATCCATCCGGAATCATCATCCTACCCCTCGGTCTCAACAGCTTCGACATCAGCGTTGGAGGCGAGGAAACGCAAACGCTGTCCACGAGCTCGCACCCCCTCATCGTGCGGCAGAGGGCTGTCATCACCGTCGTCGATGTGACGATTGTTCTCATCCCGGGCTGTTAACCCACACACCCACACCGCCGCTAGATAGTTCAATTCGCGCGCAAAACCCCCTGTCGCTGGGTTGAAAGCTGAAGGTGTGAGATCGAAATCGCAGAGGTCCCTCTGTTGTCGGTTTTTGATGCCGCTCGACTTCCTCTCCGATTTTTGCCGAAGCCCGTCGAAGTTCGGCGAGCTGCGACCGCGCGCCAAAGGCAGTGTCGATCATCCCTGTGACACACAATGCTGCGGGCACTTTCCATCGGCCGTGACCCTCCCGTAGCTCACCATCTCGACTTCGTCTGCTGACCTCAAGCGCAGGTGTGGACAAGGCAGCAACAGTTGGGTACCTCACCGTTGCGGCAGCGAGTATTTCTATCGGGTCTCGGTGCCGTGTCCAACGCTGGACGACGACCGCACCCTCAGGACAGGGAGACCTGAAGAACGACGCGGACGCGACCCGGGCTAATTAGCCTTGAGGCAATGTCGCAGGTCCTTCTCCGGCTCACACAGTCAAACTCGATTTTGTACACTCAGGGGAAATAGGGTCACCTGTGTTGTCTTCGGGATAGAAACCAGCCTTGCTAGCTCATGACCACTGTGCTCCTCCTTCTCCATTCATCCGTCTGGAATCATCCCGAGTGAGGAAGCAAGCATCGCCCTCATTTGAGCGGTCATTCCGGGCTGTGCAAGGGGTGAATAGAACTTTTACAGCAAACTCCCTGGTTCTCAAGCGAAAACGTCGCTTTCGGAGGTTGTTCGAACTGAGCGAAGTCGTACCCTCACGACAAGAGGGATGGGCCCTTCTCGGGGAGCTCGCGTACTTGCAGCAACTCGACTTCCACGCATCCTCTCACGGCAAAGCCGTGTGGTGAAGACGATCTCCGCAACTCGCAAGGGGAGGTGTCATATGCGGTCACCTGCACCGACTCATGAACCAGCCTTTCTAGCTGAGGCAGTCCAATGCGGTTGCCCGTTGCCATGTTCCTTTTATCTGCTACTAGCCTTGGCCAGCATGTCTCAGGCTGCTAGTTGTACGTCCCGGCGCATAGCGAGGACTCTACAACGGGTCGACGACGCTTCAAGCTCGTGTGCTTGACCACTCAGAATGTTCTCGTTCCCGTTCTTGTACTCGATACCTGCATAACTGGCGTCATCTGACGTACGGTAACGGTATGACACTGCAGAAAGGCTCGCCCCCCCCCCCCCTTCAAACCCAATAAACATTTTCCCCCCGTTGAGACCTGCCGGCCCTAAAACGGCACAGGATTGGTTCTCCATTGACAAACGCCTTGCTTAAGCTCGGCACCCGGTTGCTTTGGCAACCTGTCGCTTTTGTGACGCCACAAACTTCGTTTCCCGAGACGTTACCATACGGCCCAACCCCCGAACACCAAGAGAGGTACAGTTTGGAAGGGACTGCATGTCAAAGCAGGAAAAGGCATATGGAAACGCTCAGAACCGATAAAGAACAAAAAAAGTCGTAACCCAACACAGGACGAGAAGGAAGGAGCAGCACCACCAGAACCGAGAAAGAACAAAAAAAGAAGAATACTACGCACCAAACCCACCACCCTCCCCAACCCGGGCTTCCTTTTTACCCCTGCAAACCCGTGAATAGGTGCTACGGGAGTATCTGGCAACCGCTGCTTAACAGTGCTCACGTGGGCGGTGTCTTCGGACAGCACCTCGTGATGTTCGCATCACAAAACAAAGAAGACAGTGAAATGGTCGTTACCTGGTCGGGTTTCGCTCGCGACCGTTTCCTGAACAATCATTCACTAAATTCGCGGTTAAATAACCTGGCCTCAGTGGTGCAAGCACCACGCGCTCTTCAAACCCAAGAAACATTTCCCCCCCCTTTTTAATGTATAAGCACCTGCTTTGTAGGAAATGCTGAGGAGACTGCCAGTTGCGATAGACAAAGGAGGTAAATGTGCTGTAGCCCACGAAACACAGGTAAATCTGGGTTCTGTGGCGGGCGTAAGCGTTCAACAAAAAAGACCCACTTTGTAGTTGTATTGTTCTCCCCCATTAGCCTCCTTTGAAATGAGCACAAGGCAGCCCCTCGAGTATTTTTCGGTAGTACGTCGCGCGTCCACCGGCCGAGCTGCTAGGCCGCTACTCGCCCGGCAAAACTTGCAGCACCCCCCCCCCCTCCAGACGAGCAGAAGCAAACCGATTCCCAAGCCAAACCCAAATTAGTCTGCACTTGCTGTCGACGGCGGTTAAAAGAGATGTCCCGCACCGCTGCCTCGCAGTGCACCGCAGCAGATCAGCAGCACTACTAAGCAAATAAATGAACCGTACACCGCGAGAGTAGGAGAAAGTAGAAAGTGAAACTAGAGATTTCGTTGACCGCACTACTGAGCCCAAATCCTGGACGTGGTTTCAGGTGGCAAATTTGCAAATGATCATGATCAGAAGGTCCTACTTGGGCGGTTCGGTTTCCTCACACATTGCATGTGGCTAAACATCGAGCCCTCCATTCAAAACGAACGCCCTCACAGGCAACTGCGCGAACTCCGCCGGAAACACAGAAAACACAGAAGAAAAAAGTTCTCGGCACAACACAAGAAAAAGAGCGTCGGAAACACACAAAAAGAAGAGAAAAAAAAAAAAGAAAAAAAAAGCAAAGACGACGGCTCCGGGAACCACGTGCGCCCTGCGCCGCAGCGGCGCTACCGCGCCCCGCGCCTCGCGTGCGTAGCGTCGCGCCGGCGCGGCGGCGGGGGAACGCGCAGCCGCGGGCAACGCATCGTGGCGTAGCGGGGAGGCGGCGGCGGCGGCGGCGGCGGCGGGGAGAGCATGATCGAGCTTCAAAAACGATCGGCCAACCAAGTGGTCGCCGCGTCCGTGTCGCTGTCTTCCCTCGCGATCGCTTGCCTCGGCTGGGTCGCCTTCGCAAGGTCCGAGTACGATGCCGGAGCCATCTGCGCGGTGGTCGGCTGCTTGCTCGTGCACGTCGTTGCTGCGACAGTCCCGGCTCTTTACCTCTCCACCCGGGTCACCAGAAGCCTAACCGGATTTAATGACACATGGCACATGATCGGCGCCCTCCAACTCGCCCACGCAGGAGACCCGTGGAACCGCTTCATCTCGAGTAACCCCCCGCCCCCTGAACTGGAAGAATCCGCGAAGGCGGTGCGGGTCGCTCTGTTCTCGCTGCTGCAGGTCTCGCGGTACATCCCCGAGAACGTCTCGGACCAGATGACCCTCCCGAAGGCGCAGATGGTCGAGCTGGATGAGTTCGACGCGTATTCGCCGCACATGGCGGTCCAGCTGCCGCCGGACTGGGGGTCCGACGCGGGCGACCTGCCGTCGCAGGCGCTGCAGATGGCGCCGCAGTCGACCGCGACGCACAGCGCGGCTTCCCCGCAGGACCTCTCCGCGGACACCGACGCGTTCGAGGGCCCCGCCGACGAGAGCGACGACGACGACTCCTCGCTCGGTGACTACGACGGCAGCGACGCGCGCACGACGATCTCCCTCGAGAAGCGCAGCTGCGGCTCCCGCGCCAGCAGCCACCGCACCAAGCGCTCCGCCGGCTCCTCCGTGCAGTCCGGGTCCTTCGTGCACATCGACTCCAGCAGCGGCATCCATGCCAGCCCGATGGCCCACCCGAAGCCGCTCGCGTCGATGCGCGGGCTGGCGACGGTCATCTCCGCCAAAAACGCGTTCCTCCGCTCCGCGAAACCGCCGCCGTGCGCCCCGGAACTCGTCCAGCGCAGGGTTGTCACGGAGGTCATCTTGAACACGAAGGGGTTCACCGACTT
Organism: Diplonema papillatum; assembly: GCA_030068145.1. Classification (NCBI taxonomy): domain Eukaryota; phylum Euglenozoa; class Diplonemea; order Diplonemida; family Diplonemidae; genus Diplonema; species Diplonema papillatum. Next base: position 104,097 of record JAPJBO010000524.1, read on the forward strand.
CTGTCGGCAGTACGAAGTCGACGTCGTGCAAAAGTTCCACACCCGGTGGCTTGAAGCCTGCGTGACCGACACCCGCAAGGAGGGCGGGTTCGTCGAGCGGTTCATTGCCGACGAGCTGCAAGTGAACTTCGGAGGCATCATCCACTGCTCATCCCCGGGCCAGAAGGCCGGGCGGTATCTCCTCCGCGTGCGGGAAAGGCTCGATGCTCTGCACGCCCATGGCGACGAAGAACTGCCGGGGGAGCACATGCCCGCGACGTACATCGGCGCCGCCCAGGGCCCCGCTATCTGCGGGACGTTGGGCTTCGAAGGTTACATCAAGGGGACCGCGGTCCTTGGCCGGGTCATCGGCGGCGCGAGAGCGCTGCAAGCAGTCGCGCGGGACACCGGCTTCGACATCATCGTGGACCGAAGGATCGCGGACGAGTGCCAAGGGCACATTTCGTCGGTGCCGGTTGACGTGATCCAGGTGGGCGTCGACGGGACACCGCAGGAAGTTTGCTACTTGATAGGCAGGTCCGGGGCGGATCAAAATGAGTGGCTTTACGGTATGGCCGCCGACTTGAATTACGACCGAGCGTGGAAGGTGTTGCGGCTGGGGGACGTTGCGCAGGCGACGGAGATGATGGCGAGCTACGTGCAGCAGGCGCGGAACCACACGGCGGCGCTGGTGTGCGCGCGGCTGCAGAGGTTCCTGGCTGAGGTCAAGCGCGCGACCGGCGACCCGCCGCGGGAGTACTGCAGGACGATCCGCATGATGACGTTCACGCCGCGGCCGCTGCTGTCGCGGATTCCCCGCGCCAGCATCGCGTCCGTCGTCCTCCCCGCGCCCCTGCGCAACGGCACGTTCGCAGTGTCCCGCCGGCGGAAGGCCTCCACCAACAGCCCCACGAACCCCAACAACCTCTCCGTCACCGACCCATCGACCTTCCAACTCGGCCTGCCCACCATCCCCCGCCCGGGCGCGGGGCCGGAAGCTTCGGCGGGGCCTCCGCTTCTCCCGACAGGCCACCCCTCGCCGATCTTGCAGTCCCGCTTGGCCAACTTCCGTTTGGGCGTGTCGGGCAGCGACGACGGCGGTGTGTCCTTTTTTTGGGTCTTCTTCGAAACAGGTGTTCATAACGCGCCCCCAGTCCAACGGGCTGGAGTCGAGGATCGGGTGTGGATTGCGAGCTCCAGCCTCTGGAGTTCGACACCACCGTGCACACGATGATCCTCCCGATGCCCATCGGCAGAGCTGCCGGCGCGGCGCGAAAACGCAGCATTCCGAGAAATGGAGCTGGATACTACGAGCCCGACCTCAGCTTCGTCCATCACATCGAGATCGTCTTCGGACGACGGTATCAAGTAACCCTAGCCTTTGACAATGCAAGCCTACCCTCGTGTACCTGCATTTCAATTTAACCACGCAAACGGGGGAGTCCAGCCTCAGAAGGCACACCCGAAAAAGCGGATGTGCTACCCCCGAAGAAGGGGCGCAGCACGCGCTTCCCTACTTCAGCGTTAGCTCCAGCTTCTGCGGTTGGCGTGAGCAAGTTCAGTTTCAAGCGCCACGAAGCACCTTCTTCAAGTGGATGTGAACAGTGTCTCCCATCATTCGAAGGTGTCTCCGCCTTACTTCTGAATGGTACCCAGCGGGCTCGTCGGTTTTCGGAGAGTGATGTACCATGTCGATGCGTCCGTGGCTTAAAGGACCGAATGACGGTGCAGATAGGACAAGAGCACATGCTATCCAAGGATGCCTGGATAGGGAGAAACCCAGGACGTTCATGCATCCCCCCCCAACCCGCGATATTGCACGAAGGAATGTACTTGGTGTCGGTCACAAACAGTCCCGGACATGGCTAGCCATAACCCATAACGAAAGCGTGCACTAAATATACAACCCGTAACCATACAACCCTTTCTTGCTCTAAGAGAACCCATTCATGAACGGTCACACGGAGACCCTAAACCCCCGGAATTTCAAGCGAACTTTAACTCTGAAATGTACCCGGAGGCACCGCTACTAAAATCCAGCCGCACGAGAGTACTGTGTGGGAGTTGCTGCGTGCTTTCTTTCGTTTGCAACTGACCTTTGCAATGGTGGCCACTGGATTTCCTAGCAGAACACAACCCCCACCCCACAGAAGCCGACGAAAAGCCCGAGGCCGGCAAAGACGCGGCGGCACCCGACGACGACTCGCGGCAATCGGTAGACCCGAAAGCACCTTAGACTAAGCCTTATGGCATGCCCCCGGCAACCATCGTGTGAAGCTAGGCAAGTAGGCAATGTGGCTGACAATGGGGTGCGGCGCCTTGCAAACGGTAGGTGACCCGCACACGAGTCACGTGCTTAGGCACACGGAAGCCGAGTACACATCGGCAAGCATATGTACCTCCCATCGCGACGAATCCAATTGCTTGTCGTTTGTCAGGCATCCAGATCCTTCTTAGAGGAGCTCTCACCCGTAGCCGTGTGCTGCGCAGCCATGCCGCGCAAGGGTTCGCGCCTTCATGCTCGGAAGTCTTGGTTCAGGAAGTCAGTGGCCATTCGGTTGGATACACTCTCCCACTGGCCGACCTGTAGTAAAATACACTCTATGTACTCGTACGGGGTTGTTCTACAGCTCCTTCCCCGTACCGCCTAGCAGGTGGCGGTATCGGGAGGGCAGGCCATCCACAGCATGTGGTGGTTTCAAGCCTCTGGTTGAACGTAGCGGCAGGAAGGGAAAACGAAGGCGTGTGCTCAACACCGTCTCGTATCTACACCGTGTTTTGCCCGCCCTACAAGGACGTAGCCGTTTCGACAGCACCCGTGCTCAAGTTTCGTGAGGGATGCAGACGACAGAGTGGGGCTTGAAGCTTCCTTTTTGTGGTAGAGGTCTTGCCTTTTCTTCTCCCCGCCTGCGTGTGTGCAAGTTGATGTCCAGTCGGAAGGGATAGAGCAATGAAGGGATGGGAGGCAGTACGGCTTCTTCGCCCTTGCCTTCAGCCTTTCCAACTTCGAAACGAGTGGAGAAAATAAGAATCCATCGCCTTTCTCGGGACAGTAAACGATTTCGTTTCCCTGACGCGCCGTTTGTGAGTGTGAATGTGAATGGTGTGTGTGTGTTCGGGGCCCGTCGTCACATTGCTGTCCCGTTGTTCACTGATAGCATACCCGCACTCGCGGGGTGCAATGCGTGCCAGCGACGCGCCCCGTCTCCAGGACGGCTGCTCACCACTGCCCACGGTGCGCGATGACAGCGAAGGTCGTGCATACGACTCCTGTCATCCAGCGGCGTGCAAAGCCGAGGACTGCTGTGTGACGTGCGTGCATGTGTCAGTTCTTTGACGTCAGCTGATGCCGTCGCCTTTTGTCTGCCGTTGCCGTTCCGCATCTTTCTGAAGCCTCCCCCCCCCTAGGCATAGTGGTCAAACGATTCACATGCGATAATAATTAGGTGAATTTCCCTTATATCCCAGCACTTCGAACTTTGTTCCCTTATATCCCAATGGGACAACAAATTTTGTTCCCTTATATCCCAATGGGCAAGGCAATCCCATTGGGATATAAGGGAACACAATTTCAAGTGTTGGGACGTAAGGAAATTACACCTAATAATTATCGCATTATCGCACAAGACTATCGCAAATAATCGGCATGCGATAATGTGCACCATGATGCTGTATTCGCCCAGATCTTCATCGTGCGATAATTGACAAAAGGGGTGGAATCACTTCGGAAATGGGGTGAGTACGTGCAGGGGTCCGGGGTGCACATCCCAGCCCACCGAAAAGCGACTGTCTGCACCCCTTGTGTTTTGGAGAGTGGAATTACTTCGGAATCACTTCGGAAATGGGCCCTGTGTGGCAGACCAATAATGCGAATGAAAATAACGCTAGAAGAAATGCGACATTTGGTGCCAAACTCCCCCAAATGCAATAGTATGCGATACTGCGAATCATTTGACTATTATCCGGAATCCCTCCCCCGCCAATCGGCTCGAACAGAGCCCGCCTTTTTGCCTCCCCACCATGCGCAGCTCCCATCAAAAGGGTTTGCCACCTTTTGCTGGCAAAACTAAAAAGTCCACGTGACAGCAAAAAAACAAAAAGTGAGTTCGTAAAAGTGAAAAGTCAAAACGTACGTTAGACGCCTGAAATGCTGAATCGTGCCTCCCAGCACAACTATCCCACCCGCAAGGAAACCAATTATGCGTGGAGTTCGTTCCTTACACCATTCTAGAGATTCGACCCCGGGGTTTCAAGGGAAATTTCCCCAAGCGATCTCCCATTCCCAAATCCCGGCACCTGGGTGTCTAACGTTCGGTCCCTTCGAAGGGTTTCAACCTCTGCGTGCGTCTCCAAAACAAGAAGCACCTGCGCGTTGGCTGTGTGCATTCCGGGTAGTTCTGAGTGCAAACTTGCCCAAAGTTCTGGGAGCTCGGGAGCGATCGGCAAACAAGAACCAAGACCTGGAAGGCACGCAAGATTGCTAAACATACTGGGAGTTCAAGTCGGCAAGTACACAAGGGGACCTGCGAGTTCATGCGTGGATGGTCTATGCGTGTGAGGGAAGTGTAAAAGACATCTGTTTCTAGCAAAGAAAAAAGGCGCATCCATGAAGGCAAGACTCGGTGCATTCTAGCCAGCGATCACGCGAGCCTTACTTGCTCGGTGAGGTAGTCGATATCAACCCCGGGTGCTGGAACGGGTAAAGCCATGACACCTGCGCTTTACTGATCTCATGCCTTAGCACTACGCCCGTTCTGGGGGAAGTGTTCAGTTCTGACCGGGGCCTGACACTGATTACCGCGCAGCATCTTACTGCTTGTTTGAGCTCGTTCGAGAATCAAGCAGCCTTTTCCGTTCTTGAAGCGCACAGATTAGCCAGCAAAACCACGACCGCGCTACCCGAAGTGAACTACTCGGTGACGCGGATTTCCGCGTCCGTAGTTGCACTCATCGTATAGAGAGGTACTCAACGGGTCAAAGAACGTGGCAGTACCCCGAAAGACCGTGAACATATTGGGGGGGGGGGGGGGGGGGGTTTCGGCGAATGCGGTCTATCCCCGTCACTACTCCGGGAGAAGTGCCTGCGACAGCAGAACGTAGTCGTCGGAGTTTTGCTCTTAATATCGTCGGCGCCGGTCTCGAGACGCGCCTCGTGACAGGCCAACGGCCGCAAGACCGAACAGTCTGATAGACGCTCGTTTGCAACTCAAAAGACGGCAGTAGCAGCTGCCCGATCTTTGGGGCGGACTGGTATTCGGCGGGGCAGGCATGTGGAAGCCCGGTCCAGGTCCAGTTGCAGGGAGCACATCCAACCAAATCAGCCAAAGCCTTGCGCAAAAAAGGCTATTTATCCAAACAAACTCCAAAGCCCCAGCAACTGACAGCGCAGTCTTTTGACAACCGCGCGGAGGCTCTGTTTCATATCTAAGCGGGCTGGCGAAGGGCCGTCGCCGCGGGAGACCTGGTTGTCGTATGGCTGCGTGGCACCCAGAGAACGTGAGATATATACGATGAAGTGCCTCGTGTGCCAAGGGGCCACGTTGTGGAGCCGTGTGATGACTTCTCATTGGGGAAAGGCTCTGCCATAGTAGGCACAAGGTTGTGCGTAAGTAACCAACAGTTCGCGGGGAGAATTAAAGCAACCCGCCAAAAGAAAGTGAGAGGGAGCTAGAATAGAGCATCTATTTTGCACTCATAGTTTGTGGCGTGAACACTTCAAGCTTCTAATGTTAAGCAAAAGCGACGATCGCCAGAAGCGCAAAAAAAGGGGGGACAAAAGTCGAAAGAATGAAGTCGAGGGAATACACAGACCGTAATAAATTATTCTCCGTTTATCTCTCTCACCGCCCTGCCTTTTTGGGTTTTGTTTGCGTTAGTTTTCCAGTCATATCGTTTTTCAAAGCAGTTTACCATCAGAAGTTCCTTTTCCCAAGTATGGTACTGAGTACCAATATTCGCTTCTTTCAAGAGAGAATACCGTCGGTGGGCTGGTCCGACACGCTGTCGATCAGGAAAAGGCTTTTCCATCAACTCAAGCAACAAAGTAGTTGTCCTGGTGAGCCAGCCGGACGCTTGCCGTCGTCCGGGGGGAAGACAAGTAGAGCGGAGACAGGGGTGGTCGGCGCACACACAGCGGGGAAGAGCCACGAGATTGCGTAACATTAGCACGGGGAGTCGGTGGCATGATAGAGAGAGCCGCACCTATTGGACTCGACTATGACACCGAAACACGTGTCGCTTGGTATAAAAAAGCAGCCTTTTCGGGCTCGTTTCCCCAACACCAAACTAAAGACATGTAGACCCCTACTTCCGCGTGGCACTTCCTATTATTAACGAAAAACAACAATGCCGACCACCCTCTTTCCCTCCAGAAAGAAATACTCGAGGGACCGCCCGGTGCTTAGTTCGGAGACTAGAGGGGAGAAACAAATAGAACGGCAACGTGGGCCTTTATGTTGAACGCCTACGCCCGGCACTAACTAAACTCATAATCCACCTGTGTTTGATGTCCCCGTGGATCGAGAGTACACAGGCGGTCCTGGTACGTGAACATCGCCCGGAGGGTCTTCCGAAGGGCCAGGGATGTCGCAACCGGACTAGACCTCGAAGTCCAGGAGCCGAGTGTTCAGTGGCACCCTCACCTTCACCACCCAACGGCCGTGGCACGCTTTGCACACGCCTGGCACTAGCATCCGGCCGCCAGCAAGCATGGCACAACCGTACCGGAAAAAAGGTGGGACGAGACACTGGCAGTCAAGCTGGGTGTCCGATGAAGCCCGTCGTCAGCACCACCAAACGGCTGCGATGCGCATTGCAAGAGCAAATCCGACACAACCGTCGCCGAAAGGTGAAACGAAAGGCACCGGCACAATTTGTCAAAGCGAAGTGACAGTTGTGCAAACCTTCACCCCATGTGGCATGCAGCAGACGTCGCGTTTCTCTGCCCACGTCGCGTATCACCGGTGCAACGAGGCCCGGATGAAGAGGGCACGTACGAAGGCCTCAAAATAGTTGTTCTATCCCTCACGCAGCTTGCGGTGCCCGCGGACAAACAAACCAGCAACTCGTCAGACTGTCACGGAGCCTGAGCTCTCGCCAGTTGAACGAGATATACCGTCTCGTTTGACGTATAAGATCGCAGATCTTACAAGATTACTATATCCGAAGAATACCCTGCGTCCCCTCCCCTTCCCCCTGCCTGCTCGCTCAGTGCAGCAGAATCGCAAAAAGACCTAGCCCCGCTATCCCCACACGTACTCGATCTTAACGACGCAAATAGCAGGCGACGGCGACGTTATCAAGTAGCGCAAGTCCGTGAACAGTGATTGACTGCCTTGCTGTCGATGCTTGCCAGACAAAGGAGGGAGGAAAAGTAGAAAGTTAACACCACCGTCGCTATCCCGGAGAACATTGCGACTTCCCCCTGCTTGCCCACGTTGAAAAATGCTCACGACTGAGACGGTTGCAGAAGAGCATCTACTCTTCTTCCACTCAAGACCGTCTGCCTTTGCCGTGAACTGTACCAGTCGTCCGCCCAGACGAGCAGCACAATCCCATTAGAGGTTCGGTCAACTGCTCCCCCGCAGTAGGTCGAATTAAGGACAATAGTTTAGAAATGGCTGCAAACCCCATGCTGCAGCACCGGGGGCGAAGCTCCAACCCACAGCGTTCGCTAAACCCTCACCAATAAGCCCGTCCCCGGCGAGCTAACCCGTGGTAAGTGCACGCAGATCCGTGTGATCCGTGTACTTAAAAGTTCCCAGTGCTTAACGGCTTTATCACGTGGGCGGCCCTGAGATTCCATACTTCAACTCCCTTTGGTTGGTGGTTCAGCGTAGGACCGTCGGATCCAATGGCCAGATATGCGAGGGGGAGGATGCCTGGTGCCCGATGAGCGACGCTACGGAACCAGGACCAACACCACGGGTTGCTCTGGGGTTCGCTCACTTTTTAGAGTTAGAGTTCGCTTGCAACTCCGGGATTTTAGGGTCTCCGTGTGACCGTTGTTAAATGGGTTCTCTTAGAGCAAGGGCTGTACGGTTAAAGTGGTCTTGTACTAAAAATTTGCGGGTTGCCCTTCAATGTATTGTGCAGGCTAAAAAGACGTAGGCAGCGTGTTTTGGCGGTTGATCAGAATTCCTTCTCTGAAAATGACACCGGGTAAATACAAGTGGGAAAAGGATCAACCGGCACGCACACACAAAACGAAGCACGCTCCTTCGGAGCGTGGGTTACTTCCTCAAGCCAGGCCTAGCTCACAAGTCAAACGGAGACTTCAATAAACCGACCGCTTACTGCAAGAAAGAGTCTAAAAACGAAAAGTCGCAAAAAACGACCAAATTACCCTCGAACGCGTCCAAACACCCGAACACCCCCGAAAACAGGTGTCAATCTTCTTTCGAAAAAAAGACCGGGGTGCGCAAAATCTGACCAAGGGGGGGGTTGGCGACCGAAAAAAACTCCGGCGTCGAAAAATCGGTCTCCCAACCTCCAAACACCCCGAAAACCTCGAAAACTCCTTGTCATTTCTGGGATTTCTTTTTTTGACCCCGGGAATAATGCGCTGAAGTACATCGACCAACTCATTTGTGCGGCACCGACCTGCCACGTTCAAGCTTGCTCCGACCACTGCACCCTCTGCCGACACTCGCTAGCCGTCGACGCTCATGACGGCAGCCCCATCCTGAAGTGCAAATACTGCCGACGCGTCACTGCTGCTGTGTGCGCTCGGATTGGCGCCGCTCAAGCGGCCACCTTATGTCACTCGTTTGTTTGTAAAGATTGCTCCGTTCTTCTCCCTGACTTGTTCCCGGATTAGGATGACACATACTACTACTACTACTGACCCCGGGAAGCCGCCCATTTAGATAACCGGCATGCACCCACAAAACGAAGCACCCGTCTTTTCTGTTACCAGGTCGGAGAGAATGCCTGAACGAACCCGCATCTTCCAAAAATGGAAAATGAACCCTTTTTTATTTGCCCGGGAGTTCTCAGAGGTTTCCAGAGTAGGATCATTCAAAAATACTCGAGGCGGAGGCTTTTTTTACGGCAACACGCTTGCTTGTCTATATCAAAAAGCGTCGGATGGCAGCGCGCCGTGCTGAATTACTTGAAACAGGGTTTACACAAGTACGCGCAACCAAGGCGGTGTGCACAAATAGAGCCACGACACTTTGTAGAACGCTTACACCGCACTTAACCCAGGTTTACCTGTGTTGTTGTGGGCTACAACACAATTCAGCTCCTTTGGGATTGGAGTTGTTGCGATTGTGGGGAATCGTCGGCATGCTGATGCGTACCACACTGTGCCTCCTTTGGGGTTGGAGTTGTTGCGATTGTGGGGAATCGTCGGCATGCTGATGCGTACCACACTGTGCCTCCTTTGGGGTTGGAGTTGTTGCGATAGTGGGGAATCGTCGGCATGCTGATGCGTACCACACTGTGCCTCATTTGGGATTTCGCAACTGGCAGCCTCCTCAAGTATTTCCTGCAAAGCAGGTGCTTATCCGAAGTACGGTCGTTGAGGACGCCTACAGGACCCACAGGACTACCCGCCAGGGCATGAAGAGACGTACTCCGCTCATCTTACAGCCTCGGTGCTGACTCCCCGCAGCACATCACCTCTGCTCTAATCTCATTGGTTCCATCACTCCCAACCGCACTGCTACTTGGCAGTGCGTCGCAGCGGATCAGCAGCACATTAAGCAACCCAATCATTTGAGCCTCCTGAGCTCCCTGCAAAAAGAGCGCTTTTTCGCAAGCGCTGGCAACTGACCGAGAGGAGAACGCCGGAACCATAAACTTCAACTAAGACCTGCCCCACCTCCCCCGCCCCCTTTGAATGAATAATGTGTTCGTGGTGTCGGCCGCAGGAGTCTTTTTTGGCTTGCCAAAGAGAGTAAAAGAGTGAAAGCGTACGTACAGTAGTGAGTAGAGAAGAGAACGAGTGTAAAAGAACGGAGGTAGCACGAACTACCAGACCGGCGGAGGCCACTCTTACCTTTTCCTTATCCCTCAAAACCAGCACCAAAAACAACGGCCCCCTTTGAAGGAAGACTTGATGCTAGCTCGAACGTACAGGCAGGAATTCTGCGTCGACACTGAACAAACCCCCGACTTGCGGAGCTCGTTCTGGTGGAGGCTTTTGCCCTGGAAGTGAAGTTGACACTAGAAAAAAAAAAAAAAAAAAAGAAATCACGTTTCTGCTCGGGTGCCCGACGCTGGGCTGGTTTCCTCAGGACCTCGTTCCTTTTGTTTTGTGCTCGATCGACCGGATACAGATCTCCGAAAACCATGCCAATATGTTGCCTCACCCCTCGCTCGCGGCAAAGAAAACTCGTCCAAGCAAGCCGCTAATTTAATTGTTCTACTCTGTTCGGTGTTTCGTCTCCTGACTCAGCCTATTGGTCCTTTCGATGCCCCTGCGTCCCTTCAAAATACGCGTCTCCAGAGATATTGTCACTTCAAAGATGACACGAATAATTTTCGCGCACAGGACGCTTCTGGTCACGGTGTGGCTTGTTGGCCCATCTTGTCCGCCCTTGTCTCGGCTTCCAGCCTAGGGACAACCTTGTTCAAGGATGTCGAAGACGTGGGTTGGTCGTGGACAGAGCTTGGGCAGATCGAAGCGGAAGATAGTGTCACGATCAGACAGTGGCGAGTCGAAACCAACAAGCAGTGCGAGAGGCTACCCGTACCGGAAGGTACTCCAAGCTCGTGCGAGCGCAGCTCGAGAGAATCGAGCAGGTGTCAACGTCAGGCAACCAGACGATTGGTTGACGGAAGGTAGACTGACCGGATACCTATCGTGTCAAAGCAAGCGCAGTACTGCGAACGTGGCAAGCAACAACCGGACGGTTGCCTATAATTGAATTTCACGCACATACACATCACTCACCCGCACATGTAACCAGTTAGTTAGCAGCTCCGTGAACACACGTGAAGAAAGAGGGTAAAGCCACCAACCGAAGGCACAAAGCATTATGTTGCGAACCGTTGTAGCGTGCGCAGTTCTGTCGCTAGCTGAGTCAGCATGGGTTGCCCCGTGGTTCTGCCACGGGTTGAATTGCCCTGAGTACGTTATGGAGAAGAACATGACATTCGGAAACCAGACTGTGGAGATGAGGCAGTACACAGCACAGCAAATGTGGACGTCGACCACCGTTATGAGCACGTCGTTGACTGAGGCAGACAACGTTGGGTTCCAGAGACTGTTCGACTACATCAGTGGTGACAACCAGGGGTCGGTTAGCGTGCCGATGACATGTCCCGTGCGGGAGTACATCCAGCCAGGAGCAGGTCCCAACTGCAACTCGACGTTCACCGTGGCGTTCTACGTACCTTACAAGTATCAATCGGCATTGAACGCATCGGCAACAACGCCGCCGAAGCCTGCGAAGAGTGACGTCTCGACCACAGTTGACGAGAAACCTCTGCGCGTTGCTGTGTTGGGGTTTCCGGGCATGGCCCCACAGGATGTCGTCATCCAGCGTGTAGCGGAGTTGTACACGTACCTGTCGACAACGAACCTGAAGTACGACGAAGAGAACTGGTTCTTCTCTTCGTACGACCCACCCTTCCGCATCGTGAACCGCCACCAGGAGGTCTGGGTTCAGCTCTTCGACTGAAGCAAGCAACGAGGTCACATTTCCCGCGTTTCTTGAGCCGTTTGCACAATCAACGTTGTTCTTCCAGGAAGACATATCGCACACAGGCCCTGAATGAGATCGTGACTTCACTCCCTTTTCGCAATATCCAACGAACCCGGGGCAAGCTTTGTGACTGAAAACGTCAGGTGTCACAAACCTTGCACCCAATATTACTAGGTCTCCCACAACTGACCTCTGGGAGCTTATCGATTGTTTTCCTTTCCTCCCTTTTTTCGTAAGTGCGCACATGTGTGCTCCCTTTTCTTTGCAACAGCTCGGCTTATCCGAACTTGCGCCTGATGCCTCTGCACGACCGATGGGAAACCAGACCAACGTGGAACAACAGCAAAGTCGACAAGTCCCGTGGCGTTCTACAGTTTGCTGCACAGAGTTATGTCCACCTTTGACCAGGGTGCAGGATCATCTGGTCCTGCTCGTTCCTGTACAACCACGTTTCCGTCCTCCCTCTCACCTACCTACGCTCTCTCTTCGCACATTGTGCGAGGAAATGATTCGATCGATAGAAGACGACAGCAGAGGATTAGGCGCGACCAACCTCTACAACTGCGCAGGAACATAGTATAGTGAACAAGGCGCCCAACTGGAAAGAAGCTTTCGAAGAGGGACTACACAAGTTTAAACTTCGTAAACAGAGCTGAGTTCCTTATCTTTTTCGGCGACGGTGTTCGGGGGTCCTGCGACACTTGTACGCAGCCAATGGCTGCATTCCTCTCTTACACTTTGTTGTTCATGTCTTCTGCACAGTGTGCGCTACGCCCACCTACCTGGCGAAACGTGTGCTCGTATTCTTTTGGTTCTCAATTTTTGTTTCTTGACTGATAGTTAAACAGCTGCCGGCCGTAACCCTGCGGATATGAGGGGCGCGACTCGCGAAGTTCGAGTCGCACAAGAATGACTGAATACGTGAAATGTGCTTGCAGCTGAGTCGTCCCGAAGACGTTGCCACGATTTTGGGTCGATCTGCACCTGGCGGGTACGGGTAAGAAACCGTTCTCACCGAAAGGTTGTAGCCTGCTTTGAGTTGTGCTGAGCCTGATTTTCAAGATATCGTATAGAGTTAGCTAGGTAGGACAATATGGCGCAGGTTGAAGTAAAAGAATACAACAAAACTACGCACTTCTTTGTTGATTGTATTCGCACCCAGAAGTACAGCCACTTCCACGCACTCACACACAAACCAGGTAGTTAGCAGCTCCGTGAACACACGTGAAGAAAGAGGGTAAAGCCACCAACCGAAGGCACAAAGCATTATGTTGCGAGCCGTTGTAGCATGCGCAGTTCTGTCGCTAGCTGAGTCAGCATGGGTTGCCCCGTGGTTCTGCCACGGGTTGAATTGCCCTGAGTACGTTATGGAGAAGAACATGACATTCGGAAACCAGACTGTGGAGATGAGGCAGTACACAGCACAGCAAATGTGGACGTCGACCACCGTTATGAGCACGTCGTTGACTGAGGCAGACAACGTCGGGTTCCAGAGGCTGTTTGACTACATCAGCGGTGACAACCAGGGGTCGGTTAGCGTGCCGATGACATGTCCCGTGCGGGAGTACATCCAGCCAGGAGCAGGTCCCAACTGCAACTCGACGTTCACCGTGGCGTTTTACGTACCTTACAAGTATCAATCGGCATTGAACGCATCGGCAACAACGCCGCCGAAGCCTGCGAAGAGTGACGTCTCGACCACAGTTGACGAGAAACCTCTGCGCGTTGCTGTGTTGGGGTTTCCGGGCATGGCCCCACAGGATGTCGTCATCCAGCGTGTAGCGGAGTTGTACACGTACCTGTCGACAACGAACCTGAAGTACGACGAAGAGAACTGGTTCTTCTCTTCGTACGACCCACCCTTCCGCATCGTGAACCGCCACCAGGAGGTCTGGGTTCAGCTCTTCGACTGAAGCAAGCAACGAGGTCACATTTCCCGCGTTTCTTGAGCCGTTTGCACAATCAACGTTGTTCTTCCAGGAAGACATATCGCACACAGGCCCTGAATGAGATCGTGACTTCACTCCCTTTTCGCAATATCCAACGAACCCGGGGCAAGCTTTGTGACTGGAAACGTCAGGTGTCACAAACCTCGTACCCAATATATTACTTGTCTCCCACAACTGACCTATGGGGGCTTTTCGATTGTTTTCTTTTCCTCCCTTTTTTTAAGTGCGCACATGTGCATTCCCTTTTCGTTGCATTAGGCGGAGGGAGCCACGGCTTATCCGAACTTGCACCTGATGCCTCTGCACAACCGATGCGAAACCAGACCAAAGTGGAACAACAGCAAGTCAACAAGTCCCGTTGTGTTCGCCGGTTTGCTGGCACGGACTCACGTGTTCACCTTTGACCAGGGTGCATGATCATCAGGTTCTACTCGTTCCTAACAACCACGTTTCAGTTCCCCCTCTCACCTACCCACGCTCTCTCTTTGCCTCTCGCACATTGTGCGAGGAAATGTTTCGATCGATAGAAGACGGCAGAGGATTAGGCGTGACCAACACTGGTTTGGCAGCCAATGACTGCATGTGCCGAGATGTTCATCTCTTACACTTTCTTGTTCATGCCTTCTGCCCAGAGTGCGCTACGCCCACCTACCTGGCGAAGCGTGTGCTCGTTTTCTTTCGGTTCCCCATTTTTGTTCCTTGACTGATAGAGTCGAACAGATGCTGTTGCCGAGGATTCGAATCCATCAGCAGCCGCGCCGCAACCGCTACTGCAAGCAGGCGACACGCGACCTCCGCGTTCAACGGTGGTGGCTTTTGTGCAGGGGCTAGCGTCGTGTTGCTGAGATGCGGCAAACCTTTGAGGGCCACAAATTGCGGCAGTGTGTGCGGGTGTGTCTGTGCGACCTGGACGATAGCGAGACAGTGTGCAGTTCCACTTGTGCTCGTCTCACAACTCGTGGACGAAGCATTGCGTCTTGGCCACTGGTAGAGTAGATACGATCAATGCAGGCCAGAAGAACAGCGAGTTTCTGAGGACCTGTCCATGCGTGTGCAGGTCTTTTGTTCACAGACCTCCGTCTTCCTGACGACTACCTTTGCTTGTGTCAATCCAACCCCCACCAAGGGATGATTGGTTCCCCAGAGATAGGTGGGACCATATCCCTATATGCCTAGCTCCACCACGAGCTAGCGCTGTGCAGCGGCCAGCTCTTTTGGATTTTGCTTTAGTGAACTACTCAGATCCACCATCGTCGGCAACCGGCGAGGAGGGGGTTTCGCTCGCATGTACGCAGCCTCGGCGGGGGCATATCGCAAAGGACTGCAGCACTGCTTGAAGAATGGCGGGAACGTCGTGGTCGTCGTGGGGCAGGGCATGTCGAGGGAGGCGGGGATAGAGAAGCCGAACTGGAGCATCGGCGACATGGAGTACCCCTACGAGCGCATGCGGACCCACGTGAGCTTCAAGCGAATGTGGTGGGAAGTCTGGGCGTGGATGGCCAGCCGCGCGTCCGCCGCTTTAGTCGCCGAACCGACTTCAGGATACAGGGCAGTCGTCGACTTACTTGTCCTCCTCGGCCGCCGAGCGAACGCCGTCAGCACAAGCTCAGACGGACTGTTGAGACGGGCGGCTGTTGATGCTGTGGACTATGGCGCGGAGATTCTGACGTCGCAGGTTGTCGAGCTGAACGGCAATGTGACTACCATGCGATGCTGCCACCCGCAGTCGCCGCACCCTCATGAGGACTTCCCGCTGCCGGAGCTTGAGTCTGTCGGCAGTTGGACGGACTTCATCAACCCGGCCCGGCGGCGTCTGACGCAAGACGAAGTGCGGCTCCTGCGCTGCCCCCTGTGCCTGAGCCCCGCCCGACCGAGCGAAACCTTCCTCGACGAGGACCTGAACGCTCTCGCCGCCTCTCGGCATCTCCAGCAACTCGCGAGGGAGCCGACGGTAGTCCTGCTACTCGGTTGCGATGCTCCGCTGTCGCCCTTCGAGCGCAGTCTATTGCAAGCGACACGACTCCACGGCGGATGGGTCATCCGCGTAGGCTGCCGAGAGCCTGCTCAACACGGAGACGAGCACGCCGCAGACCCCGCGAACGCACTCGGGCAGACCGGCATCCGAGACAAGGATGACATTCAATACTTCGCGCATCCAGCCAATGCGCTGCTGTCGCCTGGCAGGCAACCAGATTCGCAGCCGGAGGTTATGCACATCGGCATGCAGCTGTCTGGCATTGTCGACGTGACGGAGGAGCTGCTAAAGGAGCACCAAGCTATGCCGCCCAGCTACCAGCGCTTGAGTATCTGATTAGCGTTGTGCCCGTGTACAGCGCCCTACTTCAGACCCTGGCAAGTGTATCGCCCTCCGGAAGATAGAGTGCGGCTTCGCCCCGACGGATCGAAGTGAAACCTGAACAGTTTCGCCTTGCGGCATCTGTATGCAGAAGCCGACAGTGGTCTGCTGGAGGGTTGCGATCCATCGTCAGGCCGCCTCTTGCAAACATGATCCACTCGGCACTGACCCAGACTTTGCCTGTCACGAATCGTGCGAACGATCGTGTCCTCCTCCTGCTCAGCAGTTTACGTGGTTCTCATCATTCTGATTCTGATTCCAGCACTGAATACGGATTTGTCGCCAGCTGCCAGCAACGTTTGCAACCGCCACGAGCTGCGCCCGCTACTGAAGCGCGCCTTCAAAATTGATTCCCTAGCGAACCATTGTTCGTATCCGGACTTCGCAAGCAAAACGGGTCTGCCCACGTGGCAAGGCGTTCAAAAGGGAGGGGAACAATGTCTCGTCAAGCTGGGTGCGACAAGGCGAAATCTTGCGGGACCGCCCTAAATGACGTGGGCTGCGTGTTTTGGTCAGAATTACCCACCTGGAAACAGTACAAGCACAAGGTAAAAGCAAGCGGGAAGACGATCAAGCACACGACTTGAATCGGTGGCACCTTCGAATTCTCGCGAGCAGGGAGCGGAAGTGCAGGCTTCCGGCGTGCTTTCTTTTGTATGAGCACTTGCTTTGCAGGAAATACTCGAGTTGCAAACTCTCGAAGGAGTTTTTTGTGTGCTTGAGTCTGTGAGGTGGCGGGCGTAACGCACGTTGTTCCTCTCTTCTCTGGCCGTCGGAATAGGCACCGTGCGGCACCGCGAGTATTTCCAGCGGAGCCCGTCCCAGTGTTTTTTTTCTTCCTGATCGCTGCAGAGCTCGGCATCGGCAGCAATCTTTCTTCTTTGCGTTTCGGAGACGCGTCCGGGCGAAGTAGTAACTGCGCCCGCGGGGTTTCCCGCCTTTTTATTTTTCATTTTCAGTTGTTGCTCGTCTGAGTCATCAGGAACAGAAAGAAACTGAGCTCCCCCTGCATTTGCTTGCTTTTTTCTGGCTTCGTCCAACTTGAGCCAAAAGGTGGCCGGAGCAGCGCAACGATTGAACCCATTGCAAACGATTGCAACCATCAAAAAGGCGCCCGTTAGGGTTGAGAGTGACCCTTCACGCGACTTAGCTACGAGGCACAACGTGGAACTGCAACGCATTGCCGCTGTCTCATCGCGTTAAGGTCTCTCAGGTCCATCCCTACCTCCTGGCCTGCCTAGCATCAATCATATCATACATGGACAATGTTGATTTCTCCCTTGGGGGTTCTTCTTGGTGGCGACCGATTGTAGGCTAGATCGCTAGCCCAAAGGCTTCAGGTGAGTGAGGACGGGACGTGGGAGGTGCAATGGCTCGGGCGCAGCTGCAATTCGCTTTGTTTGCCTGCGCGGCTGTGGCTGTGTTCGCGCTGGGGCTGCTCGTGTGGGCCCCGCAGCGTCGGGTCGCGAAGGCGGACACGCTCGAGACAGCCGCCCATGCGCTGGCGGACGAGCTGCTGCAGCAAACCGCGCTCCTGGAGGGCGTCCTGTCGGAGACGCAGCGGCGCGGCGGGCCCCACCGCCGCGCAACAGGCCTCCAGCGGCAGGCCTCCCGCGAGGCGCGGACAGTCGCCACCGAGCTCTCCCGCGACCTCGGCAGAGCCAACCACGCCCTGTTCGCAGACGCCGCCCTCGTCAAGGCGGACTACGATGTCCTGCACCCGATGCTGCCCGACCCGCTGCTCTACGCGTACCCCACCGGGAAGCAGCCGCCGTTTCGCTACCCAGAGGACACGGACGAGGCGAGAGCAGGGGGCGGAATCAATTCGTTCAACTGGCAGCTGCTGTCGTACATGCCGCGCACCTACTTCATGACCGACTTCCTCGACGCTTCCGACGCTCGGGAGATAGTTCTGCTCGCGCGACCGAAGATGAAGCGGTCGCAGGTGCAAGAGTTCAAGGACGACCAAAAAGACAAAAAGGGAGACGCAGAGACCCTCGACGACGTTCGCACATCCGAAGGCGCGTGGCTTACTCTTCATCACAAAGTCGTGCGCCGAGTGAAGGAGCGGATTGCGCAGATAAGCGGGTACCCGGTGTCCTCCATGGAGGACATGCAGGTCTTGAAGTACGAGGTCGGCCAGCTGTACGAGTCGCACCACGACTTCTTCGACCCGAAGTACTACGGGAAGCAGAGCTGGAACCGCGTCGCCACGTTTTACATGTTCCTCACCGACGACTTCGAAGGGGGCGAGTTCGCGCTCCCGCTCGCCAATGCGCGCGACGCGTCGGTCGACTTCAAGAAGTGCGAGTACGGGCTGCGGGTGGAGCCGAGGGTCGGCAGCGGCGTGCTCTTCTACGGCATGCGCCCGGACATGGTCCTCGACAAGTACTCTCTGCACACCGGTTGTCCTGTGACGAAGGGGACCAAGTGGAGCGCGGTGGTGTGGATCGACCACAAGGGAGAAGCCTTCAGCGATATAGACGACCGCAGCTGAACGGAACGAGGCCCTGTTTTTTCCATGCACATCCACAAGACACCCTACTGCACGAAGAAAGTGCAGCTTTCCAGGATAGTTAACCCTGTCCCCGCTTGAAGCGTTTCTAGGGTCAACCCTTCCTTCAAAAAGAGACGACTGCATCATCCGCGGCCAGGCTGTCGCAGTACTGCGACTGCGTCGCCACGTCTATATGTGGCTGCGCGTGCGACTGAAGGGTTGGAGTCTCTGGCTGCAGACTTCTCACTGCAAATCGGTTGCCCGGTGACACAGGGGACCAAGTGGAGCGCGGTGTGGATCGGCCCCAAAGGAGAAGTCTTCAGCGAGACAGACGACCGGAGCTGAACGGAACGAGGCTGTCGCGATTCGAAGAACTGCGACCGTGTGTGTCGCCACATACTCACATGTTCCCGCGCTGGCGACTTCGAAGGGGCGGAGGCTCGCACTCCCGCTGACAAACGTCGGTGGACAGTCGGCACCGGCAGGTCGGTAGTTTCTGACGGCATCTACCCGGACATGGTTCACCGGTTGCCCTGTGTCAAAAAGAGCGCAGCGTCGACCCATTCGAAGCTTGAGAACAGACCGAAGCAGCGGTTTTCGTCCAAGCAACGCGCTTCCCTGACGTACCTCCTCACGTGTCGGAAGGTGCGGTGTCAAACTTCTCAACGATGTGACCTCTGCCGGAGTTCTGATGGCTGTGGGTATTTTAAAGCCAGAAAGCATAGAGAACCCCTTGAAACCCGGCCATCTCCGCGTCTGCTTGGCAAGCGTGGTATTCGACAATTTGGCGGACGTACCGAACCTGCTGTGCGACTTTGTGTCTTCGCCCCAATGACGTTCAAAACCAGACCCTCGCGACGCAGAGACCCCCCCCCCCCGTCTCCCCCGCGAGAGAAAGCGAAGCAGGCAATACCCTTTTACTTGCCTTCAAAGCGCATGCCGTCACTGCGTTACAGCGCAGGTCCGAATCGAGCCTGCTCTTGGTTGCTTGCCTCTTCGAGCCCCGGCATAAGCTGGGGGTTGCTTTTTCTGGTCTCATGGCAAAGTGCTTGAAAAAAGACCCGGCACCAATGAAGCGTCGATAAGACCGCCGACGCCTGTTCCGCTATTTGCAGGACTACAGCAGTCCGCCACACTTCGTTCTGTCCCCCACTTTCTGCCCGAACGGGTTGCTTTAAGGCGCACAGGGGGGGGGGCGGCAGCAGTCGGCAGCCCTGCAGTCGGAGTTGGAACGGCTACCAGATCGCGCCTTCCCCAATAGCCTAATATACAGTTGACGGAGGGAGGCAAAGGCTTCCGTAAGCCGGGTTCATCCCCTCCGGATACACCGTGATGTACCGTGAACTACAGCATCAGCTTGAATTTAGAATGCCGAATATCTGTGCCTAACCCCTGTTACGTCCAGGACACAAAAAAAGAACGGCCCCGCGAAGCCGGCTACCAAATCGCGCCTCCCAATAGCTAATATACTTGAGGGAGGCGAAGGCTTCTGTAAGCCGTCCGTCCCCTCCTGGTATACCGTGCCAATAGCCTATTATACAGTTGACGAAGGGAAGCAAAGGCTTCTGAAAGTCGGGTCTATCCCCTCCTGGAACACCGTGATGTACACGGTGAAACGCGGCATCAGCTTGAATTTGGAATGCAGAATGTGCCTGAACCCTGCTACGCCCAGAAAAAAAAAGAAATACACAAAAGAAAGAAGGGGAAGTGGCGGGAGAGGCCAATGCACCGGTCGCTCGCTCGTGCGCTGCAGCGCCAAGCCCGGGCTAGCAGCTGGGGGTACGCGCCGTCGTCGTTCGACTTGGGGCCGCGGAAGCTGCCTGACGGGCTCCTCGACAAGGACGTCGCCGACTACCTGCGGTGGACCCTGGGCACCGTGCAGCACGTGCGCGTGGGGCAGCAGCGGTCGGCAGCCCTGGCGGCAGCCCTCAAGTCGGAGTTGGAACGGCTCCGCGAAGCCGGCTACCAGATCGGGCCGCAGGCGCACACGCAGGCCATCACACTGCTTGCTCGGTGGGGGCGCAACGTGGAGGCCCGCGTCACGTTGGAAGAGGCGAAAAGGAAAGGGATGATCGAGAGCGCCGAACCCTACGAAGAACTCATGAAGGGCCACGCCATGTGCGGCGATCTGCACGGCATCCAGCAGGTCATCCGCGAAATGCACCAGGCCGGGTGGAAGATCACGAAGCAGGCGTACAACTACCTGCTGATGGGGTTCTCGAAGCGCGGGGAGCAAAGCCACGCGCTGTCCATCCTGGAAGCCATGAAGGACTCCGGCCTCCAACCGGACCGCATGTCGTACCACTGGACCATCATGGCCTGCAACAACTACACGGCGGCGCGCCGGGTATTCGACGACATGATCGAAAAAGGGATCCAGTTCAACGACCAGACGTTCAGTGCCCTTTTGAAGACCTGCGTCAAGGCCGGGGATGCCGCCAACGGGATGGCCGTGCTCGTGGAAGCCATCTCCGACGGCCTCAAGCCGAGCAGCACCGTCTTCAACCAAGTCATGCGCCTGCACTTGAAGCCGCTGGACATGAACGCCGTCGCCTCCCTGTACCGCAAAATGAGGGAAATCCGGATCCCACCCGACTTCGTCACGTACTGCATTTTCATCCGCGCGTGCAAGCTCGAGTGCCGCGGCGGGATTAAGGTGGACGGCCGCGCCATATCCCTGGCGGAAGCGGGGCTCGAGCAGGCGAGGAGAGACGGCACGGACCACCGCGAGGTGTACAGAGAGCTGCTGTCGCTGTACAACAAGGTGGGCGACCGGAAGAAGGCCGAGGAAATCGCCAACGTCATGCTGAAAGCTCTGCCGGGCGACAACCGCACCATCGACACGTCGCCTACTGTGTGGGCGTAAGTCCTCGTTCCTCCACGAGTTTTCCATGGGTCAGTCGGTCCTACGGCACGATACACTTGCCCGCGCGCAGGATGCCGGAGGGAAGCGCGGGAACATTCCGCAAACCCACACGGGAGGCAACAAATCTGAAGTGGCGACACATCAACGATTCTGACCATGTCTCGCAGGTCCCGGGTGATGCAGTCGTCTCTATTCGGAGGAAAAAAGCTGACGCTTGAAGCGCCTCACGCGGGGACGGGGTTGGCTATCCTTGAGTTTGACGTCTACAGTTTCTTCGCGCACTTCTGATTGTGCACGGAAGAATACCCCAGGGGCACCCCGCTCATCCCGCAGGCTGACTGCCACCAGGTGTTCAGTTGTCGCCACTCCTCGAAGCTTACCGCTATTCGATAGTTCGGGCTGATCGAGCATGTTCATCGCTTTCAGACCTACGACGACGACCCTGTGCACCATCTGATATCGCCGCTAATGTTGGCCGAATGATCAGAATATCGTGTTGCGCGGAGACGTCCTGCGCGCAAGGCTACAAAACATTCATTATTGATACAGCGGAGGCTATCCGAACGGCCTCTGCGAGTAGTCGGGTGCAAGACACGTTCTAGCGATGCTCGAAAGCCACAAATATACACGACCACACATGGAGATCGTCGGAAGCAAAAGCGAAACATACCTACCCTCTTCCCGTGTTTAAGGTCGGTATTAATGGAGGGGGTCTGCTGATCTTGAACGCGGACCAACTGATCATTAACACGGGTCACGCACGTACCGTACGAAGCAAAAATTGTACACCGCAGGTAGAAGAGCCGTGGCTCCAGAGATTTGCACGAAGGACTCAGCTTCAGCCTGCTGTGCCGCGCATGGCGCCGCCTGAGAGTACTCAGGTCGCGACTGCTCACAAAGGAAGGTCCTACGAGTGGTGCATCCCATGGTTAGCATCAGTTTCCGCGGGACCTAAACCCCCGTATTAAAACACGGGGCGCCCTACCGACTTTAAACTCGGGAGCAGGGGAGAGTAGACACGAAATAAAGTAAACTGCCATCCGAACAACGTCTTTTTGTCGATCACAGAAATGCACTGTTGCAACTTGCTAGCTTGGAAACTTCCCCCACCCTCTCCCTTCAGTCAAAATCAGGACGAGTGCCCTGAGTTTTTTAACTGATTGCTCAGACACGGTTGTAGGGGCCTTCTCCCTTCGCCTGTGCTCTAGTAGCACGGGTGGTCCTGGCTGTGACTAGCTACGAACAGCCGCCTGACAAACCAGACTCACACCGCAGTCCTGTCTGCAGACACTCAGGTTCCGCGCTGATGATGGTCCGCCTTATGTGTCCCTGGCTTAAAGGACCGAAACACGGCGCAGACGGGACCAGTGCGGTATTGAGCACATACCCATTCCAAGCACGTTCTTGCAATCCACCCTCTCCCTTCTGCAAGAAGGCCCCCAAAATGAAGGCGTCGGAGGAATTAGTCTGTTTGCGAGCTTACAGTTCGTTTTCTTTTTGCCACGAAACGGAAGTCGGTTTCCAAAGAAAAAAAAAAGAAAGGAAAATAAAGAAAAAAACGAAGTCCGCAAACGGCAAACGCGTCCCATTCTTGTGCGTTGTCGTCGCCCCCTAGGCTCGTCGAGCCCGGGGCGTTCCCAGTGAATCTATTGTCCGCAGTTAGCCTCGCTCGAGCCTTTTTCTCCTACTGCCGCAAATATCCTGGACGCGAAAGCGGTCGTCCGTCCAAGCACCAAGAACGGGGTAGGATCAGTCCACGCCAGCCAAACACGGGGCTGGTTCTGCCGTTGTTGGCAAGTAAATGTTGACACCGCCGGAGAGGCTGGAACTTGGTTGCATCTAGCTAGGAGTCTGATGAACCCGAGGAAATCAGCGAGCATGGCGATTCTCTGACCTCAGTCCGAAAAAGAAGAGAGGCATCAAAAATCGTCAAAAAGGCGTGTCCGTAACAACGGTCAGACACTGCGTTCTCGCGCCGCAAAGGGTTTGGAGTTTGCGGGCACGAGTTTTGTATCAACAATCTTGCGGGTTGCCCTTCAATGCATTGTGCAGGCTAAAAAGACGCAGGCAGCGTGATTTAACGTCTCATCATCAGAATCCCTCACCTGAAAAATGACAGAGGGTAAATGCAAGTGGGAAAACGATCAACCCGGCACGCACACAGTAGTCTTCGGGCTTTTTGCGTTGCCGGCAACAAACGCTTGACGGCTGCCCGGGTGGACTCTTCTTGTTCGAGAAGTGGCCAAACAGCGCCAGGCCGATGCGAGCAGCGGCGACATTGCGTGCGCAGAGGCCGAAGGGGGGCCAAAGCGGCCGCGGGGGAGGTAAGCATGCCGACTTCTTAACACGATACAGAGTCTAACAAAACGTAGGAGAGAAGGCAAAAAAAAAAAACTTCACAAGCATCCAAAAGGTCGAAAGACACCAATCTGTACGTCCATTCGGATCGTCGGAAACACAAAAAGGAGCTAAGCGCGGGCAGGTCCCAGACCCCCCGTTATGAGGCTTTGAGCACCCTTTGAACGGCAGTTTTGAACAGCGGAGCAGGCGGCCGAAAGTGGGCGTCGGCGGGCGAGCGGCCGCTGTGCTCGATCGTGTTCGAAGAGCAAACCGCGGCTATCGCCGTCCTCGAGGCCCGCCTCCGCCAGCGCCAGGCCGACGCGAGCAGCGGCGAGATCGCGTGCGCAGAGGCAGAAGCCGCGGGGAAGGTAAAAATACCGAATTCTGAACAGGGGGAGTAAAAATACCGAATTCTTGACACAATATACAGTCTGACACACAAAATCAAACGACTCTAAAACGTAGGAGGGAGGAGGCAAAAGGAGCTATGCGCGGGCATGCCGCAGACTCACTATGGGACTTCAAGCACCCTTTGATCGGCAGCTTTGACAAGCGGAGCAGGCGGCCGAAAGCCGGCGTCGGCGGCACCGTCGGCGAGCGGGCGCTGTGCTCGATCGTGTTCGAAGAGCAAAAAGCAGCCATCGCCGCCCTCGAGGCCCGCCTCCGCCAGCGCCAGGCCGACGGCAGCGGCGAGATCGCGTGCGCAGAGGCAGAAGCCCGGGCCAAAGCGGCGGCGGGTGAGGCGGAGGCATGGGCGGCGCTGCTGTCCTGCCACTGCGCGCAAGCTGTCGCCCGGACGGAGGCGGCGCAGCGCCGGCTCCGCTCGCAGGAGGTGAACGGGCTCCTGCGCGGGCTGGGCGCAGATGCGCTCAGCCGCGAGGCCAGCGCCACAGGGGCCCTGCGGGACATGCTGAAGGCCGTCGCCGAAAAGGACAAGATCGAGTGGGACACCACCCGCTCTGAAGCCTTCCGAGAGCGCGACGCGTGGACCCGCTGGCGGAGAGAAGCTGAGCAAGGGTTCTCAGACAGGCTCCGGTCCCTCGAAGACGAGCTGGCCACCGTCCGGCGGAGATCGGCCGGCGAGAAGAAGCTGCTCGAAACAGCGCTTTCAGCCGCCACCAGCGAGCTCGATACAGCGCAGTCTCGGTACCGAGTGGAAACCGCGTTGCTCGAGTCGCAAAAAAAGCGCGCGGAGGCGGCAGCCGCAGACTTGGCGGGGCGCCTCGAAAAGACCGGCGCGGCGCTGGCCGCCCACGAGGCCAAGGCGCGCGCCCTGCAGGCTTCCTCCGCCGCGCGGGAGTCGTCGGCGGCGGACGCGTTCCACGAAGAGCTCGTCTCCGCCCGCAAGCTCTCCGCGGAGAGCGCGGGGAAGCTGGCCGAGGCAGAGGAGCGGCTGCTGCAGGCCCGCAGCGTCCTCGCGGCGCGGCAGGAGCGGGTCAAAGCGGCCGAGGAGGAGGCCGAGGAGATCCGGGTCGAGCTGCGGGGCAGCCAGCGGCGGGCAGCGGTGCTCGAAGCGGAGCTTGCAGAGGTGCGGGCGCGGGGCGACGACAGCGGGGGGCGCCTCATGGAGGCGCAGCGGGAGGCGGCGGCGCTCCGCGCGGCCAGCGACCGCGTCCGGCTGCAGCTCGACGAAGCCGCGGCTCGGCACTCCGCCGCTGCGGACGCCGCCTTCCGGCTTTCGCAGGCCTTCGCTTTGTTCGCGGGTGACGCCGTCACCCTAGCGGGGGCTGCAGGCGCGGACGAGAGAGAAGCCGCGGAAACCCGGATTCGGGAGCTCGAAAAGGAGGCGGTTGCTTCGCGGCACACAATCGAAGGCCTCCAACGCGCCAGCGCGGACGGCGCGCAAACCGGGGTGCTGTCTCTCCGTTTGGACACCGAGCGGAGCAAGAGAGAAGCCGCTGAATCCCGGATTCGGACTCTCGAGCTGGAAGCCGACGCATCGCAGCAAGCAATCGAAGGCCTACGGCGAAAGAGCGCGGACAGCGCGCAAGACGGGGTTGCGTCTCTTCGGCTGGAAGCGGAGCGGAGCAAGAGAGAAGCTGCCGAAGGGCGAGTCCGGGCGCTCGAGCTGGAAGCGGACGCGTCGCAGGAAGCCATCGACGGCCTGCAGCGCATGGTGTCCCTCCAGGCATCCCCCAAGCCGGCGCTCACCCACCGTGCGTCCTCCACGTGCATGCCGCTTCAGGACACGCCTCCGGCCGAAAAGCGCGGCCTTCCGCCTTCCCAAGCCAGTTCTCACCAGCCCTTCGCCGCCCACGCATCGCCCGTGGCCGCGCGCACCCTGTCCGAGCCCACAAAACCCACCTTTTCCTCGCCGCCGTCCCAGACCCGCGCCTCCACCGCCACGGCGTCGCCGCCGCCCCAACAGGACGAACCCGGGCGGGCCTCTGCTCCCGCGGCGGCACCAATTCATCCGACTCACCCCCCGGAAGGACCGGCGGGCGAAGAAGCCGGCGCGGCCAAACAGCCGCAAGAGGCGAAGTCACGCGGCGGCAAACTGAAGGGCTTCGCGAAGCGGCTGAAGCGGAAGTGGGCCGGGAAGGACGCCGGCGTCGACAAAGCCGACGGGCGGGACGCGAAGGATGCGACGCCGCCGCAGCAGGGACCGAAGCCCCGGGCTTCGGAGCTCGCGAAAGGAAGAGGAAGAGGGAACGACGAAGGCGACGACTCCGACACGGACGAAGAACCCGAGAAGCGCGGCGTCGGGTCGTGCTTCACGGGGGGCAGGAAGAAGGGAGGCAGGCGCCGCTCGGATCAAACCAAGGTCCAGTCTCTGAAGGCGTTTGCGGAAGACACCCACGGGGACCACACTCCCAGGCTGTACACGAACGCAGCTCCCGCAGAAGCGGTCGACCCGGCACCTGCACCCAGGCTGGTGGAAAGTCAGTTGCAGCTGCAATTCAGCCAACATGCCGTTGAGTCGGACAGACGGTCTTCTCTAAGTGTGGCCGGCGGCCAGCGTTCGGTGTCGTTGGAGTCGTCTTTCGGAGAGGATCCGGACAGTCGATCTGATCAACCAGCGGCACCGGTCGTACCACGAGAGCAAGCCGACGTTGAAGTGATAGCCATCGACGAAGCGCCCGTGACCACGGCCGTCTTCCACAGCGCGATCGCCGATTTGCCCCCGCCCCCGGCTGCTCCTGTGCAGCACGACGACGACAGCGACGCCCTCACACTCGAATCCGCCAGCGACGGCGGGGGCGTCGAGCAGGTCCCGCAGCAGCAGTCTGCCGCCAGCTCG
This sequence comes from Diplonema papillatum, assembly GCA_030068145.1. NCBI lineage: Eukaryota > Euglenozoa > Diplonemea > Diplonemida > Diplonemidae > Diplonema > Diplonema papillatum. The sequence continues at coordinate 130,979 of JAPJBO010000524.1, forward strand.
CGGCCGCCGCTGAACGTTAAACGCTCGATTGCCCACGACTTCGACGACAGCGAGTAGCCCGAGCAAAAGAGACGGCAGCACCGCAGAAAAAGGTCGCCGGCTGCTACCATACCTGTGGTAGAATTGCCATAGGGGGGGCCTTGTGCAGAAAGACTCTGGCAAAGCATTGTGCTGTGGAGTTTGCGACCTATTCTCTCCGAGGCCCGATAGGGGCCGACATCCACCCGCCCAGGCTTCTCCTGTGCATAGAACCCCGTTTCTCTGAGCTTAGAGAAGAAGAGATAGAGAGACTCCATTGACTACACCCGTCACGGCTCGCCTGTTCTCTGGCTCCTGCAGAATACGTAGAAATGACCTGTGGCAGCCAGCATCCAGTAGCTCGAGACACAATCTTTTAAAGTGGCACGTCTCAAAGTGTGCTTTTCAACAATCTTAGAACCGAGACCAACACAAACGCCTCCGGTCTCCTATTCCAAAGGTAGCACCACCTTTCGGGTACTTGTCACTGGGTACGAAAGTGAGTCAAACAGAAGCTGAAGAAGCACTCCAGGAACAAGAAAGCTCCTGGTTCGCCGATGCATGCGTATCGCGGTATCTCGACTTTGTGGCCCGGAGTCAAGCAGTTGACCACGCACAGTTCGTTTTCACAAGAAATGGCCACATCAGAAGGGCCGTCGGAAGCGTTCGGGAAACTGTATGGAAACTTGTGTCTGGTCGCACCTGCAAAAACTACCGCTCGCTTCTTTTCTCGCTTTCCCCCCCCTCCCGGGTCGCAACGAACACTAGCCCAATGTTGCCCGAGCTAGCCTCATGTACTTCGTTCACGCTGTTAATGTTGGCGTCGCGCTGCCAAAGAAATTCAACCAAACGTATCCTAGTTTGCACTTCTTTCCCGATTAAGTACTCCAATGCTTGTTGCAGTGCTTAATACACGCATACCGACTGATACCTTGGGTCGACCAAAAAGCTGTTGGAACACGGGAATCGTCGATGGAGACATCGAGCTTTCCATTTCTCCGGTTGTGGAGAGCCGATGATACTTTTTCCGCGGTCAGGATGCTCCGAAGCAGAATCCACCCTTTTTAGTGCTAACAATCTTGCGGGTTGGCCCTTCAATGTATTGTGCAGGCTAAAAAGACGGAGGCAGCGTGTTTTGGTGGTTGATCAGAATTCCTTACCTGAATATACACAGGGTAAATACAAGTGGGAAAACGATCACCCGGCACGCACAAACAAAGCGCCAGCTTGGAAGGAAATGCTCGACAAAAGCTGCCAGACTATGAACCGAAGGGATCCCAAGTGCTGTAACTACCGAACCACGTGTTGAACGGACGGTGAGGTCATGCGCAGTCTACCCCTTCACGACAAGACACACAAACACAACAGGTCAAAAGTCCTGAGAAAACAACACACGGTGGTGTAAGCGAAGAACAAATCAGATTGTGTTTGTATTTGTATTTGCCCCGTCGAGTAATTTTTACTCGTCGGTTTGTGTTTGGCGGCTGAACATGCAGACTGTGGTCGCTTTTTTGGTGGGTCACCACCCCGACTCTTCCCCCACAGGAACTGGGCTGAGTATTGAGTTCTGTAAAGTGCAAGTGTCATGAAGGCAAGCGAGCGTTAGGCTGAGTACGGGGAGCTTCTGGGAACTTGTTGCCACTTAGCTCCTAATGCCCGATAGACAGTGCCTTGTGAATTCAAGCTAGTCCGAGGCGGTGATTTCTATCGTCTATGCGAACAACCGAAGATGCAAAATAAGCTGTTTCCATAAATAGTACACCGGCTACGCGATTACCGTACTCTGCGGTAGACCCGACGGGTAGAAACCAGAACCTGCTGGTGTCCCACCCGACGAAAGCTTTGAGCAGTTGATCGGTGGGCACGTGACTTTCAGGCATTCGAAATGCCCGGACAAAGCACCACGACGTGTTAACTAGCACACAACGCAACGCGCGCGCCACAGGCTACAAGACTGGTTTTCCGCGGCGGTGTGAAAGAGGAAGTCTCCAATCACGAAATCGGAGAGTGCCTCCAACACCAGAAAGCGGAGCACATAGCAGTGAGCAACGGGGCACTATTTGTGGAATGTGCGCAACACAAAGCTCTACGTGCAAACAGTTTACAGGCGGACAAAGCCAGCACCTGTCGCACATTCGTGTTGGGAAACTCGACAAGAAGACCTGCCGACCATCTCTCATTTCTTCGTGGGTTTTAGGGAACCCACTACTGTAAATGCAGTGTCCGGTGCGATGCCAAGGCGATAGGAGCGCCATGAGCGACATGCCAAATCTACGGACCAGAGTTTGAATGTGATCGGAAGCCCGCAGTATGTCCGGTGTCTGAGACCTGTAACGACATGTTTCTGACCTCACCGTGTAGGGATAGCACTGTCGTTTACTATGTTTGCTAAGCCATACAAAGGACTTTGGTTGGTTCCCAAGGAACTAGCCAAAAACCTCGCAACTCGGCCTGTCTCTCGCGAATACTGGGGTTGCCCCGATGGTTTGTGGTGTTTGGGCACCGGTGGCCACGGCAGTGCCGTGAAACCCCTCGAAAACTCTCGAAACACCCAGGACTTGGGTCCAGATCAGGTGGATTTTGGCTAAATCACTAGTCATTTTTACTAGTGCACTAGTCATTTTTACTAGTGAACTAGTCATTTTTACTAGTGGCACTAGTCATTTTACTAGTCAAAATTTTGACTAGTAAAACCAGGGGGGGGGGAGATATGTCTCAGATCTCTTCGATGCGTACTTCGTTGGACACAAATATCGCTCGAGAGCTGAAGTTATACCACAGCTCAATCACAAGGTGCCAAAGAAAGAGTAATGATGGTGGAAAAGACTGGAAGTTGCAAATAACACATTTTAGGAGGGTGGAATAGTTAAGGAAATTGCAAATAACGAGTTTTGTAGGGTGGGATAGCTCAGAATATTTCAAAAATCGCGTTCTAGAAGGTGGGCTAGTGCAGGAAGTCGCAAAGAACGCGTCGCGGAGGGTGGTGACTTCCCCAGCAGACTATTGTTGCACCAGGAAAAAGCAACGAATCGTACAATCCCATACCTCTTTCTTTTGATTTTTAGGTGCCCCCGGAAGTTTCTCCAACACTCCACGTGAACAGGTTATCGGAAAGGAAATTGCGGGTACGGACAATGCATCGGCTGCTATCTTCACTGCTGCTCCTCGGAATAGGTGTGGGCAGCGTCTCTGCAGGTTCTGCCAACGATGCCGTCGTCAACGCCATTCTGGACGGGGTGACAATCACTGGAATCCCTGATACGGAAATCCCGGGTTATGGCGGTGCTCGGGACATCAACGTCTCCCGCATTGCTGTCGACGGTTTGCACGCAGAGATCTCGAACGTGACGAGCACCTCTGGCATCGTTGCAATTTCGGGTAGCGCAGTGAACGTCTCAGCCGAGCTGATCGTCTTCTTCTTCGGATCAGCATATGGCATGAAGGTTGACGCATACGTGCACAACTTCTCGTTGGTGGCAAACTTGTCGAATCCCGAAGGGATTGTAGAGGCTGACGCCACGCAGGTGGATGTGCTTGGCTTGGACTTAGTGTTGACACACACGTGTGTAGAAGGGCTGTTGTGTGAACTCATCATGGCTGTAGGCTACGGGTATCTGACCGAGATGGAATGGATCCACGAATACATCGAAGACTTGGTCACGCCTCTGTTGGGCAACCTGTCGTTGGCAATAACGGAGAACCCGCACCCTGAGCCGAAGGTTGTTGCGGTAGAGGAGGAGAAGACGATCACCCAGGTTCCGGAACTGTTTCAACTCGGATCGTCGTGGGTGGCAAAGAGCTTGTCGCAGATTGTGAACGAAGCGTACGGAGCACCGCAAGAAGACGGGAACACAGAACTTGGAAAGTTGCTGAAAGACCTGTACCCGAGGCTGGACATTGTGCTGAACACAACGTTCCCGGTATTTAGCGGAAACGAGTACTTCATCATGGGGACCTTGGCGCTGGGATTGGACACTGTGTCGGTGACGGACGCGGTCGTACCGTCGGTGGCCGTGGAATTCATCGGAGACTACTCGATGGAGCTGACGGTGACCGTGAGCCGAATCAAAGGTCGGGTGACAGGTTCGTTGATCATGGAAAACAAGCCGAACGGAAACGCGGACTACGCCGGCGCGATGGTGGCGGACATCAAGGATGGAGCCATTCGGTTCAACTTGTCGGTGATGGTCGGAGCGAACGAGACGGAGTACGCGACGCTGCCACTTGCATCGCTTCTTGACTCGTTGCTTGGATCGGTGATGGTGGGAAGCGATGACACGACAGAAGAGTTGGTGGCGCAACTTGTGCGCAGTGCGATGCCTCTGGCAGATGGGTCCGACTCTTGGCTGGTGCCACTTCTCGAAGAGCTGCTGATGGGGAGCCCGGAAATCGGAAAGCTTGTGAACTGCTGGCTGCTGCACCCGCTGATGTCGCTGAAGGTGTCGACGTTGTCCATGGAAATCCTGACACTGGAGCTGGAGCAGTTCACGGTAGACGGGGACGAGGTTGGACTGATCCCAGTAGTCGTGGACTTTGCTCGACTGTTCCTCATGGACGGAGTGAACTACCTGTTGCGGCCGCTGATTGATGACCTGCGGATTGAGGTGAACACGGCGCTGGAGTACATGACGAACACCAGCGGGCAGAACCCGTGCAGCATCACGTACACACCGGCGCCTGAGCCTGTGACAGAGTTCAACTACACCAGTTCCAAGAACGATGCGGTCGTCAACGCAGTACTGGACGGGGCGGCCATCCCTATCGCCGACGTGGAAATCGCAGGTGTCGGCGGTGCACAACAAATCATTGCTTCCGGCGTTTCTGTCGACGGCGTGCACGCCGAGATCTGGGACGTGACGGGTAATTCTGGGATGGTGGCACTTTCGGCTGGATCAGTCAACGTCTCGGCCGGGCTGGTGCTCGTCTTGCCCGGAGCAACATCGGGCTTCGCCATCAAGGTTGACGTGTTCGTTGACAGGATCTCGTTGGTGGGTGAGCTGTCGCGTCCGGAAGAAGGCAACGTGAAGGCCGCAGCGGGTACACCTGAAGACAGAGTCATGAAGGCGGACGCGACGAAGCTAGTGGTGCAGGGCTTGGACTTCGCGCTGAGTCACAAGTGCGTCGAGGGAGACATGTGCGGACTCATCATGGCTGTGGTGAACGCGTACGTGGCCGACAAGCAATGGCTGAACGACTTCATCAGTGACTTGATCACGCCGCTGCTGGTGGACCTTTCCCTGGCAGCTGCGGAGACGCCGTACCCCGAGCCGAAGGTGGTGGCGGTGGAGGAGGAGAAGGTGTTTGCTCAGGTTCCGGACTTGTTCAAGCTCGGATCGTCGTGGCTTGGCGATGCGGTGTTGCTGATTGCGAACAGAGTGTACGGAGTGCGGCAGGAAGACGGGAACACAGCGCTTGGACAGATGCTGAAGCACTTCTTTCCAAAGCTGGACATTGTGCTGAACACAACGTTCCCGGTATTCAGCGGGAACGAGTACTTCACGATGGGGAACTTGTCGCTGGGACTGGACACTGTGTCTCTGACGGACGCGACAGTTCCGACATTGGCCGTGGAGTTCATCGAAGACTACTCGTTGACGCTGACTGTGACTTTGAGGGAAGTGAAGGGGAAAGTGACTGGCTCATTGATCATGGAAGACAAGCCGAACGGAAGCGCGGACTACGCCGGCGCGATGGTGGCGGATATCAAGGATGGTGCTATCCGGCTCAACCTGTCGATTATGGTTGCGGCGAACGAGACGCAGTACGCGACGCTGCCACTCGGATCGCTGTTCTACCCGAACCTGGGAGGTGGTCAAACTGCAGAAGAGTTGTTGGCGCAGCTTGTGCGCAGTGCGATGCCTCTGGCAGATGGGGACGAGTCGGCGGGGTTCATCACGCGGTTTGTTCAAGAGCTGCTGACGGGGAACCCTGAGATTGCAAGCATCGTGAACTGCTGGCTGCAGTACCCGCTGGTGGCGCTGAAGGTATCGACGTTGTCTGTGGAGCTGCTCACGTTGGAGCTGGAGCGGTTCACGGTGGACGAGGAGGAGGTTGGATTGGTGCCGGCAATCGTGGATCTTGCGCGCGAGTTCCTTCTGGACGGAGTGAACTACCTGCTGCGATCACTGATCGACGACGTGCAGAGCGAAGTGAACACGCTGCTGCAGCACATGACGTACACGAGCGGGGAGAACCCTTGCAGCACCTCTTACACGATGCCTGAGGGGGTGGACGGATTCAACTACTTGGGCAACTCAGTGATGGAAGTGCTGGACAGCCTCGTGAACACGTACATCGGGACGGAAGGATCGTGGAGCATCAACGCGTACTTGGACGCGATTGCAGAACTGGACTTCGACGCTGGCTGGTACTACTCGTACGATGCGAAGTTCGAGATCGGAGAACTGGCGTTGGAGCTGTCGAACTTCAACATTGCGAAGGTGAAGAGCCAAGAGTGGTTCGACTCGATGGCGCTGTTGAAGGCGAAAACCGCCACAGTGCTCGGCAATGAGTTGGATCTGGGTGGACTGGGGCTGACGATGGATGTGGCTTTCAGCTTCTTGACGGAGGCGACGACGGAACCGTTCTCGAACAAAATGCAAGTGACGGTGTCTCTCCAGTCCCTGACTGCGCTGATCGACTTGTTGGCGGAGTTCAGCCTGCCGCGGCTGATGCTGACGCCGGTGGGCCACATGCTGTCGCTGTCGACCGGATGCCTGCTCGGGTCGTTGGAACAGTTGCGGTTGCCGAAGGCTGAATTCGAGATGAAGCAGGTTCTGTCGAGCTTCCTTCTGGATGTTCAGTGCATCAACTGCCTTACGCCGGGATTCAAGCAGCTGCACCAGACGATGACGACGCCGGAGGGGATTGGGGCGATGTACGGCCTGATGCAGTACGTGTTGACGATGGTCGAGGGAGTAGTGAACTCCGACGTGTTGACGAGGTGGATAGACTACGAAGTGTCGGCAGCCCAGCTTGAGTGCACGATCGTTCACGACGAGGCTGCTGGAGCGAGTGCTGTCGTGTCTGGCGCAGCCGGAGCTTCGCCAGCGAGGGTGTGGACGACAACGGAGACTGCAGTGCCTGCGCCGGCGTCGTACCAGGCGGACGACAACGACGGGCCGATGACGAACACGAAGGCGTTGGTGATCATCTATTCGATCACGGGAGCCATTCTGTTGGCTTTTACGGTGCATGCGGTGTGGGCGCTGGCGGGGTGGGACAGCAAGAATGCCAAAACGGAGGATCTTCCTTTGATTCTGCATCCGTCGATCAGCGTGTGGGTGCGATGGGGAGTGCCGCTGTTCATTGCGGGAACGGTTGTCGTGTTTTTGACGTCGAACTTGCTGTTCGGGGCGGGGGTGAGTGGGATGGTGCTGGTTGGAGGGACGGAGTTGCCCCTGGAAAACTTGTTCTCGTACGAGCTGGGGACGACGGTGCGCGACATGTGGAACGCAGAAGTGTACTACCTGGCGATCATCATCGCAGTGTTCAGCGGGATCTGGCCGTACGCCAAGCTGTTTGCTCTGGTGTGGGGCTGGGTGGTGCCTCCTTCGGCGCTGAACCGGAAGCGACGGGGGCACCTGTTCCTGATTCTGGACTACACGGGCAAGTGGTCGCTGTTGGACACGATGATGATGATCATGTTGATGGTGTCGTTCCGGATGCACTTCGTTCTGCCTGCTGCGGCGTTCCTTCCGGCGAAGTTCTTCTCGTTCGACTTGGTGGTGGAGCCTGGTTGGGGCGTGCACGGGTTCATGACGGGGGCGATCATGTCGCTGGCAGTGAACCATTTGATGGTGATGACGCACAGAAACGCGCAGGAGTACGACGAGACGAAGGGAGTTTCGTCGAGCTGGTTTGACGAAGTTGACGTCGCGAGGGCGAGCGAGAGGGTGGTGCTCGCTACTCACGGGTGGGCAGGCGCGACGGCGCACCAGAGCAAGGTGCGCACAGGTGGAGTGATAGTGCTGCTGGTGGTGTCGCTTATCCTTCTGGTGCTCGGGGCTACGATCAAGACGTTTGAGTTTGAGTTCGACGGCGTGGCGGCGTTTCTGCTGAACGCGAGCGACCCTGGATCTCACAAGGAATCGTTCTCTCTTCTGGAACTGGCGTCCGACGTGACGAAGCAACACGACGTGCAGGACGGCGACTTCGGCTTGTGGTACATTGCGGTGACGTTCGTGCTGTTCACATTCGTGACGCCTCTGGTCCAGACGCTGGGGCTGATTGCGCTGTGGATTGTACCGCTGACACTGAAGGAGCAGAAGTACTTCCTGTTCTTCAACGAGATCATCGCGGCTTGGTGCGCCCCCGAAGTGTTCATCTTCGTCCTGGTCTCCACCCTCGTGCAGATTGAGCAGTTCTCTGAGTACATGGTCGTCGAGCAGTGCGCATACTTTGACTTTCTCATGGAGGCGTACATCCAGCCGATGGGCTTTTTGCAAGAGTACAAACCGACGTGCTTCCGCACGGAAGCCAATCTTCTGGCGGGATGCTGGATCTCGTTCGCGGCCGCGCTGATCAGTATTGCCACTTACGTCATTTCGTGGTACGCTGCTGCTGGAGTCATCCAACACCGTCACTCGCTTCACGAGCAGAACACCGGTGGAAACGAGCCTATTCAAGATGTAGAAGACACCGAGGAACCCGTTGACCCTGTCTCCAACGAAGTCCTCGACCTGCCAAAAGAGGCCGCGCCTACCCCTCCCGAGGAGAAGGCTGAAGAGTAAGAGCAAGCTGAGGTATTACCGACGACGAAGGCGTTCTCGTCTTTGTCCCGAAGCGTGCAAACAAAAGCCTCTACAAACGAAGTCCGTCGCCGCAACGACGCACGAACTTCTCCTGATCTGCCATTCTGATGTCGTCGATTTGACGCCAGCAACAAGAAGGCTGGAGTTTTGTAGGAAAAGGAGGCGCCTTGCGACATCCCCCGTGTGTGTCTGCTTGCGGGTTTGCTGCTACGCGTGTTCGCTTCCTTCATTGTTGAACTTTCTTCGCCTTTCGCTTTGATTTCTCGGAAAAATCCATTCCGGGATACAGTACGAAGTCGACGGAGAGTTCTATGCTTGTCGCCCTCATGTCTTCCTATTCCTTCGAAACCTGCCAGTCACTTCGACAGCGCTAAGAATGGTACCCTTCTGCGGCTCCATCGTATCCGGGCACCCAACCTGTCCCGAGGTGCGACTATTGCTCAGCGTTGGCCACGACGCCTGAAAAGTCGAAGACGAACACCCCAGGGGTACTGGCAACTGCCACGGGATCGAAACTTTGCCGCGTACACACCCATGCCCCATCAAAACCAATCCAGGATCGACTTAAACCTTTGTTCCGATTCATCAATCTTTCCGATCAACATGATGTGGATCCGCAAAAAAGAATGACCGCTTGGCGAGGTGACCATGCGGATGCGTTCGTTTACAAACAATTACTCACGAGAGCTTCTATATAACCTACCCATCTCTTTCACCCATCCTTCCCCCTTCTTTTCGAGATCTCCGCTGACTAACAGTCACGTCGGACTAAAGAGTGGACACAGCGATGTGAACAAGGACTTGTCCATGTTGTTCATGCACTCAACAGATCTCGCTGCTCCGCAATTGTATGCACATACGAGACCATAGCGAATTCCTTGAGAATGCGTGTGTGGCGTCAGTCGCATGGGCATCTCTTAGTTAGCCGTGTGAGCGCGAAAAGTGCCCATCACGTGCACCGCGGTATTTCGTGTCATTTCACGACTTCCTGGCCTGTAGTCGCTTAGGTCACCAACTGTACTTTCGGAGGGCGCTTTTGAACGAATTCTATTCGTTTGCGTTCACTCCCGGGGTCAGATCGTTCGTTTCGGAGCTCTTTTGTTTGCCCCCGACATGACCACTACGTCGGATACAGAAACTACTGCCCTTACGCCCTTGACCCGACGTATCACCGTCTCCTGGGTTCTGAGGTGTGAATATAGGTGCCAATGAACGGAGCTCCATGCTTCTGTCGTCGCTACGCGCAAAGGAAGGCTTCCAAAGTAACCAGTTCAGTTAAAAAACGCATGAAGGCACGGCGTTTGTTCAGAACAGGCTAGCGGGCTTCTGATTTCAGCAGCAACCCTCTTTCTCGGTGCATCATTTTTTGCACAACATCTCTGCCGAAGTCATCCAAGATGACTGACCAAAACGACAGCCGCCGCGTGGTTATTTCGGAAAATATTGCGAAAGCAACTCCCCGAGCTTGACTCGTTAAGACGACGTAAAGAGTTGTCGAATTGGATGCGTTCTTGACCAATGCCGGGGGTCGGCGTGCGGATGACGAAGAACAGAGATATCATGAACTCAACTGGCGGATATCACTGCATAGTCAGATTCATCATCAACGTCCTCGCACTTTCCCGAAACCACCAACCTTACTTTTCCTCAATGCTTGCAGCCCCTGCATGCCTGCTCACTGGTTTGAACCACAGGTATCTTTACCTGAAACAGCACTAATTTGTGCTTTACCTCTCAGCATGCCCCTGTCCCGTCCCACCTTTGCACCCCTCAACCAAACGGCGTGTTCCGGATCAGACTTGGCAACAGCTCGTAGCTGATCCGGTACACCTACCGCCGAAAGGATATTTTTCTATTTTACCAACATGACATGTCGAAGGAAACGAGAAGCTCGTCACCGGGAACCGTGACGTTTTCACATGCGTCGTCGAATCCAGCTTAACGATCAGGCACTGGGTTATACAAATAGCAACTCGTTGTGTCCTTTCATTAGCATTGTATCATCCGTGACGAGCTCTTACTTTTCTTGAGCGTGAGTAAGTGAATAAATGGATAGAAACTGCGACTGTGCCGGTTGACCGAGCCTATTGCCTGCCGGGCGCCTGCTCCGTTGCGGTGTTTGCTTTTCTGACCAATGCGTTCCACGTCTGAAGGGTCCTTGCGTTAAGTTCGCGCCTTCTGTGGGTATACAGACTTGATCACGACTTTTGGAAACGAAGCTTACTCTTGAGATCCGGTGTGGAGGGCCATCGTTACCTGACAAACCCCACTCATGCAGCCTGAGTTTAGCCCCGCGCATCTACGCTCACAAGGCAACCCATGATCACTCTGGTGTGAGGGATCAGTCCTGACCGAGCCTAATGCCTGCCGGGCGCCTGCTCCGTTGCGGTGTTTTGAAAACTTGCTAACTTTGTGCTCAGCGGTCCTACGAATCATGTTCCACGTCCTGTGATTCGTACTTTCAAAGTTAATCCATGAATCATGTTCTACCTCCTGTGATTCGTGTGGACATTTAACAACCTTGTACCTTCCTACTGCATGACAGGTTCTGCATCTCTGCATTGGGTAACTTATTTTGTTCCCGTTTTTCCCATTGAAGAAACCAAGGACCCAGAAGACCCACCCTTCCTGTTGATCTTGCAGCACCAACCGCCGGTCAGGCAGTCCAGGCTGGTCGGACGCTGGTTAGCCGGACTAGACTGGTCAGGCTGTCCAGCCTCCAGCCTGCCCCCGCTGGTCAGGCAGTCCGGGCTGGTCAACTGTCTGGTCTGCAGGCCGTCCAGGCTGTCTGGTTTGTCCAGGCTGGTTGGACTGTCTGGTCTGTTCAGGCTGTCCAGGCTGTCCAGGCTGTCTGGTCAGTCCGGCTGGTCGGACTGGACAGGCTGTCTGGTCAGTCCGGGCTGGTCGGACTGACCGGTCTGGTCAGGCTGTCGAGGCTGTTCAGGCTGTCCAGGCTGTCCAGGCTGTCCAGGCTGTCCAGGCTGTCCAGGCTGTCCAGGCTGTCCAGGCTGTCCAGGCTGTCCAGGCTGTCCAGGCTGTCCAGGCTGTCCAGGCTGTCCAGGCTGTCCAGGCTGTCCAGGCTGTCCAGGCTGTCCAGGCTGTCCAGGCTGTCTGGTCAGTCCGGCTGGTCGGACTGACTGGTCTGGTCAGCTTCCGTGGTCAACAAATTTTGTTCCCTTATATCCCAATGGGACAACAAAATTTGTTCCCTTATATCCCAATGGGATTGCCTTGTCCAAGGTAATCCCATTGGGATATAAGGGAACACAATTTCAAGTGTTGGGATATAAGGGAATTACACCAAAAAAAAAAGGTGCAGGTCCCCTACCCGAAAAGTAGAACAAAGTACTCCTGGGAAGAGAAAGCCTTTCTGGTTCGCCGATACGTTGGTATCGCGGGCCGTCTCGTCTGGACTTTGTGGCTCGGAGTCAAGCGGTCAACCACGCGCAGTTCGTTCGCGAGAAATGGTCACGTCAGAAGGGCCGTCGGAAGCGTTTGGGAAACTGTACGCAAACATGTTTCCTGGGCGCACTAGCAAAAACTACCGTTCGCTTCGTTTCCTCCGTTTCCCCCGTTTCCACACTTGCCTACTGTGCTTCGTCCGCTCTGTCACGTTGGCGTTGCGCTGGTAAAGCAATCCAACCAAGCGTATCCTAGTCCGCGCGTCTCTCTCTCTCTTTTTTTGATCAAGTACTTGCCGCAGCGAATGGTAAAGTGCCCGTTACACACAAGTTGCAAGGTGGCAGGGTGCATTGTTGGCACCATCGGCTCAATGGTCATGTGAGCAGCCGGTTCGTCGCTTGAACCGGGCAGCTGAGGCTGTAGCGGAGGGTGGTGATGGGTGAGGCAATAAGGTGAGACGTCAGCCTTGTAGTCTAGACCTCTCTTGTTCGTCCGTAGCTGCCGAGGATGGAATAGACATGAGCCTCGAAAAAGGTGCTCCTCGTAAAGTCTCTGTTGTGTGGAGCAGGAGCTTTAGCCATACTTCAACCTTCTTCCACACACCCCGTGAACAGGTTATCGGAAAGGAAATTGCGGGTACGGACAATGCATCGGCTGCTATCTTCACTGCTGCTCCTCGGAATAGGTGTGGGCAGCGTCTCTGTAGGTTCTGCCAACGATGCCGTCGTCAACGCCATTCTGGACGGGGTGACAATCACTGGAATCCCTGATACGGAAATCCCGGGTTATGGCGGTGCTCGGGACATCAACGTCTCCCGCATTGCTGTCGACGGTTTGCACGCAGAGATCTCGAACGTGACGAGCACCTCTGGCATCGTTGCAATTTTGGGTAGCGCAGTGAACGTCTCAGCCGAGCTGATCGTCTTCTTCTTCGGATCAGCATATGGCATGAAGGTTGACGCATACGTGCACAACTTCTCGTTGGTGGCAAACTTGTCGAATCCCGAAGGGATTGTAGAGGCTGACGCCACGCAGGTGGATGTGCTTGGCTTGGACTTAGTGTTGACACACACGTGTGTAGAAGGGCTGTTGTGTGAACTCATCATGGCTGTAGGCTACGGGTATCTGACCGAGATGGAATGGATCCACGAATACATCGAAGACTTGGTCACGCCTCTGTTGGGCAACCTGTCGTTGGCAATAACGGAGAACCCGCACCCTGAGCCGAAGGTTGTTGCGGTAGAGGAGGAGAAGACGATCACCCAGGTTCCGGAACTGTTTCAACTCGGATCGTCGTGGGTGGCAAAGAGCTTGTCGCAGATTGTGAACGAAGCGTACGGAGCACCGCAAGAAGACGGGAACACAGAACTTGGAAAGTTGCTGAAAGACCTGTACCCGAGGCTGGACATTGTGCTGAACACAACGTTCCCGGTATTTAGCGGAAACGAGTACTTCATCATGGGGACCTTGGCGCTGGGATTGGACACTGTGTCGGTGACGGACGCGGTCGTACCGTCGGTGGCCGTGGAATTCATCGGAGACTACTCGATGGAGCTGACGGTGACCGTGAGCCGAATCAAAGGTCGGGTGACAGGTTCGTTGATCATGGAAAACAAGCCGAACGGAAACGCGGACTACGCCGGCGCGATGGTGGCGGACATCAAGGATGGAGCCATTCGGTTCAACTTGTCGGTGATGGTCGGAGCGAACGAGACGGAGTACGCGACGCTGCCACTTGCATCGCTTCTTGACTCGTTGCTTGGATCGGTGATGGTGGGAAGCGATGACACGACAGAAGAGTTGGTGGCGCAACTTGTGCGCAGTGCGATGCCTCTGGCAGATGGGTCCGACTCTTGGCTGGTGCCACTTCTCGAAGAGCTGCTGATGGGGAGCCCGGAAATCGGAAAGCTTGTGAACTGCTGGCTGCTGCACCCGCTGATGTCGCTGAAGGTGTCGACGTTGTCCATGGAAATCCTGACACTGGAGCTGGAGCAGTTCACGGTAGACGGGGACGAGGTTGGACTGATCCCAGTAGTCGTGGACTTTGCTCGACTGTTCCTCATGGACGGAGTGAACTACCTGTTGCGGCCGCTGATTGATGACCTGCGGATTGAGGTGAACACGGCGCTGGAGTACATGACGAACACCAGCGGGCAGAACCCGTGCAGCATCACGTACACACCGGCGCCTGAGCCTGTGACAGAGTTCAACTACACCAGTTCCAAGAACGATGCGGTCGTCAACGCAGTACTGGACGGGGCGGCCATCCCTATCGCCGACGTGGAAATCGCAGGTGTCGGCGGTGCACAACAAATCATTGCTTCCGGCGTTTCTGTCGACGGCGTGCACGCCGAGATCTGGGACGTGACGGGTAATTCTGGGATGGTGGCACTTTCGGCTGGATCAGTCAACGTCTCGGCCGGGCTGGTGCTCGTCTTGCCCGGAGCAACATCGGGCTTCGCCATCAAGGTTGACGTGTTCGTTGACAGGATCTCGTTGGTGGGTGAGCTGTCGCGTCCGGAAGAAGGCAACGTGAAGGCCGCAGCGGGTACACCTGAAGACAGAGTCATGAAGGCGGACGCGACGAAGCTAGTGGTGCAGGGCTTGGACTTCGCGCTGAGTCACAAGTGCGTCGAGGGAGACATGTGCGGACTCATCATGGCTGTGGTGAACGCGTACGTGGCCGACAAGCAATGGCTGAACGACTTCATCAGTGACTTGATCACGCCGCTGCTGGTGGACCTTTCCCTGGCAGCTGCGGAGACGCCGTACCCCGAGCCGAAGGTGGTGGCGGTGGAGGAGGAGAAGGTGTTTGCTCAGGTTCCGGACTTGTTCAAGCTCGGATCGTCGTGGCTTGGCGATGCGGTGTTGCTGATTGCGAACAGAGTGTACGGAGTGCGGCAGGAAGACGGGAACACAGCGCTTGGACAGATGCTGAAGCACTTCTTTCCAAAGCTGGACATTGTGCTGAACACAACGTTCCCGGTATTCAGCGGGAACGAGTACTTCACGATGGGGAACTTGTCGCTGGGACTGGACACTGTGTCTCTGACGGACGCGACAGTTCCGACATTGGCCGTGGAGTTCATCGAAGACTACTCGTTGACGCTGACTGTGACTTTGAGGGAAGTGAAGGGGAAAGTGACTGGCTCATTGATCATGGAAGACAAGCCGAACGGAAGCGCGGACTACGCCGGCGCGATGGTGGCGGATATCAAGGATGGTGCTATCCGGCTCAACCTGTCGATTATGGTTGCGGCGAACGAGACGCAGTACGCGACGCTGCCACTCGGATCGCTGTTCTACCCGAACCTGGGAGGTGGTCAAACTGCAGAAGAGTTGTTGGCGCAGCTTGTGCGCAGTGCGATGCCTCTGGCAGATGGGGACGAGTCGGCGGGGTTCATCACGCGGTTTGTTCAAGAGCTGCTGACGGGGAACCCTGAGATTGCAAGCATCGTGAACTGCTGGCTGCAGTACCCGCTGGTGGCGCTGAAGGTATCGACGTTGTCTGTGGAGCTGCTCACGTTGGAGCTGGAGCGGTTCACGGTGGACGAGGAGGAGGTTGGATTGGTGCCGGCAATCGTGGATCTTGCGCGCGAGTTCCTTCTGGACGGAGTGAACTACCTGCTGCGATCACTGATCGACGACGTGCAGAGCGAAGTGAACACGCTGCTGCAGCACATGACGTACACGAGCGGGGAGAACCCTTGCAGCACCTCTTACACGATGCCTGAGGGGGTGGACGGATTCAACTACTTGGGCAACTCAGTGATGGAAGTGCTGGACAGCCTCGTGAACACGTACATCGGGACGGAAGGATCGTGGAGCATCAACGCGTACTTGGACGCGATTGCAGAACTGGACTTCGACGCTGGCTGGTACTACTCGTACGATGCGAAGTTCGAGATCGGAGAACTGGCGTTGGAGCTGTCGAACTTCAACATTGCGAAGGTGAAGAGCCAAGAGTGGTTCGACTCGATGGCGCTGTTGAAGGCGAAAACCGCCACAGTGCTCGGCAATGAGTTGGATCTGGGTGGACTGGGGCTGACGATGGATGTGGCTTTCAGCTTCTTGACGGAGGCGACGACGGAACCGTTCTCGAACAAAATGCAAGTGACGGTGTCTCTCCAGTCCCTGACTGCGCTGATCGACTTGTTGGCGGAGTTCAGCCTGCCGCGGCTGATGCTGACGCCGGTGGGCCACATGCTGTCGCTGTCGACCGGATGCCTGCTCGGGTCGTTGGAACAGTTGCGGTTGCCGAAGGCTGAATTCGAGATGAAGCAGGTTCTGTCGAGCTTCCTTCTGGATGTTCAGTGCATCAACTGCCTTACGCCGGGATTCAAGCAGCTGCACCAGACGATGACGACGCCGGAGGGGATTGGGGCGATGTACGGCCTGATGCAGTACGTGTTGACGATGGTCGAGGGAGTAGTGAACTCCGACGTGTTGACGAGGTGGATAGACTACGAAGTGTCGGCAGCCCAGCTTGAGTGCACGATCGTTCACGACGAGGCTGCTGGAGCGAGTGCTGTCGTGTCTGGCGCAGCCGGAGCTTCGCCAGCGAGGGTGTGGACGACAACGGAGACTGCAGTGCCTGCGCCGGCGTCGTACCAGGCGGACGACAACGACGGGCCGATGACGAACACGAAGGCGTTGGTGATCATCTATTCGATCACGGGAGCCATTCTGTTGGCTTTTACGGTGCATGCGGTGTGGGCGCTGGCGGGGTGGGACAGCAAGAATGCCAAAACGGAGGATCTTCCTTTGATTCTGCATCCGTCGATCAGCGTGTGGGTGCGATGGGGAGTGCCGCTGTTCATTGCGGGAACGGTTGTCGTGTTTTTGACGTCGAACTTGCTGTTCGGGGCGGGGGTGAGTGGGATGGTGCTGGTTGGAGGGACGGAGTTGCCCCTGGAAAACTTGTTCTCGTACGAGCTGGGGACGACGGTGCGCGACATGTGGAACGCAGAAGTGTACTACCTGGCGATCATCATCGCAGTGTTCAGCGGGATCTGGCCGTACGCCAAGCTGTTTGCTCTGGTGTGGGGCTGGGTGGTGCCTCCTTCGGCGCTGAACCGGAAGCGACGGGGGCACCTGTTCCTGATTCTGGACTACACGGGCAAGTGGTCGCTGTTGGACACGATGATGATGATCATGTTGATGGTGTCGTTCCGGATGCACTTCGTTCTGCCTGCTGCGGCGTTCCTTCCGGCGAAGTTCTTCTCGTTCGACTTGGTGGTGGAGCCTGGTTGGGGCGTGCACGGGTTCATGACGGGGGCGATCATGTCGCTGGCAGTGAACCATTTGATGGTGATGACGCACAGAAACGCGCAGGAGTACGACGAGACGAAGGGAGTTTCGTCGAGCTGGTTTGACGAAGTTGACGTCGCGAGGGCGAGCGAGAGGGTGGTGCTCGCTACTCACGGGTGGGCAGGCGCGACGGCGCACCAGAGCAAGGTGCGCACAGGTGGAGTGATAGTGCTGCTGGTGGTGTCGCTTATCCTTCTGGTGCTCGGGGCTACGATCAAGACGTTTGAGTTTGAGTTCGACGGCGTGGCGGCGTTTCTGCTGAACGCGAGCGACCCTGGATCTCACAAGGAATCGTTCTCTCTTCTGGAACTGGCGTCCGACGTGACGAAGCAACACGACGTGCAGGACGGCGACTTCGGCTTGTGGTACATTGCGGTGACGTTCGTGCTGTTCACATTCGTGACGCCTCTGGTCCAGACGCTGGGGCTGATTGCGCTGTGGATTGTACCGCTGACACTGAAGGAGCAGAAGTACTTCCTGTTCTTCAACGAGATCATCGCGGCTTGGTGCGCCCCCGAAGTGTTCATCTTCGTCCTGGTCTCCACCCTCGTGCAGATTGAGCAGTTCTCTGAGTACATGGTCGTCGAGCAGTGCGCATACTTTGACTTTCTCATGGAGGCGTACATCCAGCCGATGGGCTTTTTGCAAGAGTACAAACCGACGTGCTTCCGCACGGAAGCCAATCTTCTGGCGGGATGCTGGATCTCGTTCGCGGCCGCGCTGATCAGTATTGCCACTTACGTCATTTCGTGGTACGCTGCTGCTGGAGTCATCCAACACCGTCACTCGCTTCACGAGCAGAACACCGGTGGAAACGAGCCTATTCAAGATGTAGAAGACACCGAGGAACCCGTTGACCCTGTCTCCAACGAAGTCCTCGACCTGCCAAAAGAGGCCGCGCCTACCCCTCCCGAGGAGAAGGCTGAAGAGTAAGAGCAAGCTGAGGTATTACCGACGACGAAGGCGTTCTCGTCTTTGTCCCGAAGCGTGCAAACAAAAGCCTCTACAAACGAAGTCCGTCGCCGCAACGACGCACGAACTTCTCCTGATCTGCCATTCTGATGTCGTCGATTTGACGCCAGCAACAAGAAGGCTGGAGTTTTGTAGGAAAAGGAGGCGCCTTGCGACATCCCCCGTGTGTGTCTGCTTGCGGGTTTGCTGCTACGCGTGTTCGCTTCCTTCATTGTTGAACTTTCTTCGCCTTTCGCTTTGATTTCTCGGAAAAATCCATTCCGGGATACAGTACGAAGTCGACGGAGAGTTCTATGCTTGTCGCCCTCATGTCTTCCTATTCCTTCGAAACCTGCCAGTCACTTCGACAGCGCTAAGAATGGTACCCTTCTGCGGCTCCATCGTATCCGGGCACCCAACCTGTCCCGAGGTGCGACTATTGCTCAGCGTTGGCCACGACGCCTGAAAAGTCGAAGACGAACACCCCAGGGGTACTGGCAACTGCCACGGGATCGAAACTTTGCCGCGTACACACCCATGCCCCATCAAAACCAATCCAGGATCGACTTAAACCTTTGTTCCGATTCATCAATCTTTCCGATCAACATGATGTGGATCCGCAAAAAAGAATGACCGCTTGGCGAGGTGACCATGCGGATGCGTTCGTTTACAAACAATTACTCACGAGAGCTTCTATATAACCTACCCATCTCTTTCACCCATCCTTCCCCCTTCTTTTCGAGATCTCCGCTGACTAACAGTCACGTCGGACTAAAGAGTGGACACAGCGATGTGAACAAGGACTTGTCCATGTTGTTCATGCACTCAACAGATCTCGCTGCTCCGCAATTGTATGCACATACGAGACCATAGCGAATTCCTTGAGAATGCGTGTGTGGCGTCAGTCGCATGGGCATCTCTTAGTTAGCCGTGTGAGCGCGAAAAGTGCCCATCACGTGCACCGCGGTATTTCGTGTCATTTCACGACTTCCTGGCCTGTAGTCGCTTAGGTCACCAACTGTACTTTCGGAGGGCGCTTTTGAACGAATTCTATTCGTTTGCGTTCACTCCCGGGGTCAGATCGTTCGTTTCGGAGCTCTTTTGTTTGCCCCCGACATGACCACTACGTCGGATACAGAAACTACTGCCCTTACGCCCTTGACCCGACGTATCACCGTCTCCTGGGTTCTGAGGTGTGAATATAGGTGCCAATGAACGGAGCTCCATGCTTCTGTCGTCGCTACGCGCAAAGGAAGGCTTCCAAAGTAACCAGTTCAGTTAAAAAACGCATGAAGGCACGGCGTTTGTTCAGAACAGGCTAGCGGGCTTCTGATTTCAGCAGCAACCCTCTTTCTCGGTGCATCATTTTTTGCACAACATCTCTGCCGAAGTCATCCAAGATGACTGACCAAAACGACAGCCGCCGCGTGGTTATTTCGGAAAATATTGCGAAAGCAACTCCCCGAGCTTGACTCGTTAAGACGACGTAAAGAGTTGTCGAATTGGATGCGTTCTTGACCAATGCCGGGGGTCGGCGTGCGGATGACGAAGAACAGAGATATCATGAACTCAACTGGCGGATATCACTGCATAGTCAGATTCATCATCAACGTCCTCGCACTTTCCCGAAACCACCAACCTTACTTTTCCTCAATGCTTGCAGCCCCTGCATGCCTGCTCACTGGTTTGAACCACAGGTATCTTTACCTGAAACAGCACTAATTTGTGCTTTACCTCTCAGCATGCCCCTGTCCCGTCCCACCTTTGCACCCCTCAACCAAACGGCGTGTTCCGGATCAGACTTGGCAACAGCTCGTAGCTGATCCGGTACACCTACCGCCGAAAGGATATTTTTCTATTTTACCAACATGACATGTCGAAGGAAACGAGAAGCTCGTCACCGGGAACCGTGACGTTTTCACATGCGTCGTCGAATCCAGCTTAACGATCAGGCACTGGGTTATACAAATAGCAACTCGTTGTGTCCTTTCATTAGCATTGTATCATCCGTGACGAGCTCTTACTTTTCTTGAGCGTGAGTAAGTGAATAAATGGATAGAAACTGCGACTGTGCCGGTTGACCGAGCCTATTGCCTGCCGGGCGCCTGCTCCGTTGCGGTGTTTGCTTTTCTGACCAATGCGTTCCACGTCTGAAGGGTCCTTGCGTTAAGTTCGCGCCTTCTGTGGGTATACAGACTTGATCACGACTTTTGGAAACGAAGCTTACTCTTGAGATCCGGTGTGGAGGGCCATCGTTACCTGACAAACCCCACTCATGCAGCCTGAGTTTAGCCCCGCGCATCTACGCTCACAAGGCAACCCATGATCACTCTGGTGTGAGGGATCAGTCCTGACCGAGCCTAATGCCTGCCGGGCGCCTGCTCCGTTGCGGTGTTTTGAAAACTTGCTAACTTTGTGCTCAGCGGTCCTACGAATCATGTTCCACGTCCTGTGATTCGTACTTTCAAAGTTAATCCATGAATCATGTTCTACCTCCTGTGATTCGTGTGGACATTTAACAACCTTGTACCTTCCTACTGCATGACAGGTTCTGCATCTCTGCATTGGGTAACTTATTTTGTTCCCGTTTTTCCCATTGAAGAAACCAAGGACCCAGAAGACCCACCCTTCCTGTTGATCTTGCAGCACCAACCGCCGGTCAGGCAGTCCAGGCTGGTCGGACGCTGGTTAGCCGGACTAGACTGGTCAGGCTGTCCAGCCTCCAGCCTGCCCCCGCTGGTCAGGCAGTCCGGGCTGGTCAACTGTCTGGTCTGCAGGCCGTCCAGGCTGTCTGGTTTGTCCAGGCTGGTTGGACTGTCTGGTCTGTTCAGGCTGTCCAGGCTGTCCAGGCTGTCTGGTCAGTCCGGCTGGTCGGACTGGACAGGCTGTCTGGTCAGTCCGGGCTGGTCGGACTGACCGGTCTGGTCAGGCTGTCGAGGCTGTTCAGGCTGTCCAGGCTGTCCAGGCTGTCCAGGCTGTCCAGGCTGTCCAGGCTGTCCAGGCTGTCCAGGCTGTCCAGGCTGTCCAGGCTGTCCAGGCTGTCCAGGCTGTCCAGGCTGTCCAGGCTGTCCAGGCTGTCCAGGCTGTCCAGGCTGTCCAGGCTGTCCAGGCTGTCTGGTCAGTCCGGCTGGTCGGACTGACTGGTCTGGTCAGCTTCCGTGGTCAACAAATTTTGTTCCCTTATATCCCAATGGGACAACAAAATTTGTTCCCTTATATCCCAATGGGATTGCCTTGTCCAAGGTAATCCCATTGGGATATAAGGGAACACAATTTCAAGTGTTGGGATATAAGGGAATTACACCAAAAAAAAAAGGTGCAGGTCCCCTACCCGAAAAGTAGAACAAAGTACTCCTGGGAAGAGAAAGCCTTTCTGGTTCGCCGATACGTTGGTATCGCGGGCCGTCTCGTCTGGACTTTGTGGCTCGGAGTCAAGCGGTCAACCACGCGCAGTTCGTTCGCGAGAAATGGTCACGTCAGAAGGGCCGTCGGAAGCGTTTGGGAAACTGTACGCAAACATGTTTCCTGGGCGCACTAGCAAAAACTACCGTTCGCTTCGTTTCCTCCGTTTCCCCCGTTTCCACACTTGCCTACTGTGCTTCGTCCGCTCTGTCACGTTGGCGTTGCGCTGGTAAAGCAATCCAACCAAGCGTATCCTAGTCCGCGCGTCTCTCTCTCTCTTTTTTTGATCAAGTACTTGCCGCAGCGAATGGTAAAGTGCCCGTTACACACAAGTTGCAAGGTGGCAGGGTGCATTGTTGG
Source organism: Diplonema papillatum (assembly GCA_030068145.1). Lineage (NCBI taxonomy): Eukaryota > Euglenozoa > Diplonemea > Diplonemida > Diplonemidae > Diplonema > Diplonema papillatum. The sequence goes on from JAPJBO010000524.1 coordinate 153,175, forward strand.
CACCATCGGCTCAATGGTCATGTGAGCAGCCGGTTCGTCGCTTGAACCGGGCAGCTGAGGCTGTAGCGGAGGGTGGTGATGGGTGAGGCAATAAGGTGAGACGTCAGCCTTGTAGTCTAGACCTCTCTTGTTCGTCCGTAGCTGCCGAGGATGGAATAGACATGAGCCTCGAAAAAGGTGCTCCTCGTAAAGTCTCTGTTGTGTGGAGCAGGAGCTTTAGCCATACTTCAACCTTCTTCCACACACCCCGTGAACAGGTTATCGGAAAGGAAATTGCGGGTACGGACAATGCATCGGCTGCTATCTTCACTGCTGCTCCTCGGAATAGGTGTGGGCAGCGTCTCTGTAGGTTCTGCCAACGATGCCGTCGTCAACGCCATTCTGGACGGGGTGACAATCACTGGAATCCCTGATACGGAAATCCCGGGTTATGGCGGTGCTCGGGACATCAACGTCTCCCGCATTGCTGTCGACGGTTTGCACGCAGAGATCTCGAACGTGACGAGCACCTCTGGCATCGTTGCAATTTTGGGTAGCGCAGTGAACGTCTCAGCCGAGCTGATCGTCTTCTTCTTCGGATCAGCATATGGCATGAAGGTTGACGCATACGTGCACAACTTCTCGTTGGTGGCAAACTTGTCGAATCCCGAAGGGATTGTAGAGGCTGACGCCACGCAGGTGGATGTGCTTGGCTTGGACTTAGTGTTGACACACACGTGTGTAGAAGGGCTGTTGTGTGAACTCATCATGGCTGTAGGCTACGGGTATCTGACCGAGATGGAATGGATCCACGAATACATCGAAGACTTGGTCACGCCTCTGTTGGGCAACCTGTCGTTGGCAATAACGGAGAACCCGCACCCTGAGCCGAAGGTTGTTGCGGTAGAGGAGGAGAAGACGATCACCCAGGTTCCGGAACTGTTTCAACTCGGATCGTCGTGGGTGGCAAAGAGCTTGTCGCAGATTGTGAACGAAGCGTACGGAGCACCGCAAGAAGACGGGAACACAGAACTTGGAAAGTTGCTGAAAGACCTGTACCCGAGGCTGGACATTGTGCTGAACACAACGTTCCCGGTATTTAGCGGAAACGAGTACTTCATCATGGGGACCTTGGCGCTGGGATTGGACACTGTGTCGGTGACGGACGCGGTCGTACCGTCGGTGGCCGTGGAATTCATCGGAGACTACTCGATGGAGCTGACGGTGACCGTGAGCCGAATCAAAGGTCGGGTGACAGGTTCGTTGATCATGGAAAACAAGCCGAACGGAAACGCGGACTACGCCGGCGCGATGGTGGCGGACATCAAGGATGGAGCCATTCGGTTCAACTTGTCGGTGATGGTCGGAGCGAACGAGACGGAGTACGCGACGCTGCCACTTGCATCGCTTCTTGACTCGTTGCTTGGATCGGTGATGGTGGGAAGCGATGACACGACAGAAGAGTTGGTGGCGCAACTTGTGCGCAGTGCGATGCCTCTGGCAGATGGGTCCGACTCTTGGCTGGTGCCACTTCTCGAAGAGCTGCTGATGGGGAGCCCGGAAATCGGAAAGCTTGTGAACTGCTGGCTGCTGCACCCGCTGATGTCGCTGAAGGTGTCGACGTTGTCCATGGAAATCCTGACACTGGAGCTGGAGCAGTTCACGGTAGACGGGGACGAGGTTGGACTGATCCCAGTAGTCGTGGACTTTGCTCGACTGTTCCTCATGGACGGAGTGAACTACCTGTTGCGGCCGCTGATTGATGACCTGCGGATTGAGGTGAACACGGCGCTGGAGTACATGACGAACACCAGCGGGCAGAACCCGTGCAGCATCACGTACACACCGGCGCCTGAGCCTGTGACAGAGTTCAACTACACCAGTTCCAAGAACGATGCGGTCGTCAACGCAGTACTGGACGGGGCGGCCATCCCTATCGCCGACGTGGAAATCGCAGGTGTCGGCGGTGCACAACAAATCATTGCTTCCGGCGTTTCTGTCGACGGCGTGCACGCCGAGATCTGGGACGTGACGGGTAATTCTGGGATGGTGGCACTTTCGGCTGGATCAGTCAACGTCTCGGCCGGGCTGGTGCTCGTCTTGCCCGGAGCAACATCGGGCTTCGCCATCAAGGTTGACGTGTTCGTTGACAGGATCTCGTTGGTGGGTGAGCTGTCGCGTCCGGAAGAAGGCAACGTGAAGGCCGCAGCGGGTACACCTGAAGACAGAGTCATGAAGGCGGACGCGACGAAGCTAGTGGTGCAGGGCTTGGACTTCGCGCTGAGTCACAAGTGCGTCGAGGGAGACATGTGCGGACTCATCATGGCTGTGGTGAACGCGTACGTGGCCGACAAGCAATGGCTGAACGACTTCATCAGTGACTTGATCACGCCGCTGCTGGTGGACCTTTCCCTGGCAGCTGCGGAGACGCCGTACCCCGAGCCGAAGGTGGTGGCGGTGGAGGAGGAGAAGGTGTTTGCTCAGGTTCCGGACTTGTTCAAGCTCGGATCGTCGTGGCTTGGCGATGCGGTGTTGCTGATTGCGAACAGAGTGTACGGAGTGCGGCAGGAAGACGGGAACACAGCGCTTGGACAGATGCTGAAGCACTTCTTTCCAAAGCTGGACATTGTGCTGAACACAACGTTCCCGGTATTCAGCGGGAACGAGTACTTCACGATGGGGAACTTGTCGCTGGGACTGGACACTGTGTCTCTGACGGACGCGACAGTTCCGACATTGGCCGTGGAGTTCATCGAAGACTACTCGTTGACGCTGACTGTGACTTTGAGGGAAGTGAAGGGGAAAGTGACTGGCTCATTGATCATGGAAGACAAGCCGAACGGAAGCGCGGACTACGCCGGCGCGATGGTGGCGGATATCAAGGATGGTGCTATCCGGCTCAACCTGTCGATTATGGTTGCGGCGAACGAGACGCAGTACGCGACGCTGCCACTCGGATCGCTGTTCTACCCGAACCTGGGAGGTGGTCAAACTGCAGAAGAGTTGTTGGCGCAGCTTGTGCGCAGTGCGATGCCTCTGGCAGATGGGGACGAGTCGGCGGGGTTCATCACGCGGTTTGTTCAAGAGCTGCTGACGGGGAACCCTGAGATTGCAAGCATCGTGAACTGCTGGCTGCAGTACCCGCTGGTGGCGCTGAAGGTATCGACGTTGTCTGTGGAGCTGCTCACGTTGGAGCTGGAGCGGTTCACGGTGGACGAGGAGGAGGTTGGATTGGTGCCGGCAATCGTGGATCTTGCGCGCGAGTTCCTTCTGGACGGAGTGAACTACCTGCTGCGATCACTGATCGACGACGTGCAGAGCGAAGTGAACACGCTGCTGCAGCACATGACGTACACGAGCGGGGAGAACCCTTGCAGCACCTCTTACACGATGCCTGAGGGGGTGGACGGATTCAACTACTTGGGCAACTCAGTGATGGAAGTGCTGGACAGCCTCGTGAACACGTACATCGGGACGGAAGGATCGTGGAGCATCAACGCGTACTTGGACGCGATTGCAGAACTGGACTTCGACGCTGGCTGGTACTACTCGTACGATGCGAAGTTCGAGATCGGAGAACTGGCGTTGGAGCTGTCGAACTTCAACATTGCGAAGGTGAAGAGCCAAGAGTGGTTCGACTCGATGGCGCTGTTGAAGGCGAAAACCGCCACAGTGCTCGGCAATGAGTTGGATCTGGGTGGACTGGGGCTGACGATGGATGTGGCTTTCAGCTTCTTGACGGAGGCGACGACGGAACCGTTCTCGAACAAAATGCAAGTGACGGTGTCTCTCCAGTCCCTGACTGCGCTGATCGACTTGTTGGCGGAGTTCAGCCTGCCGCGGCTGATGCTGACGCCGGTGGGCCACATGCTGTCGCTGTCGACCGGATGCCTGCTCGGGTCGTTGGAACAGTTGCGGTTGCCGAAGGCTGAATTCGAGATGAAGCAGGTTCTGTCGAGCTTCCTTCTGGATGTTCAGTGCATCAACTGCCTTACGCCGGGATTCAAGCAGCTGCACCAGACGATGACGACGCCGGAGGGGATTGGGGCGATGTACGGCCTGATGCAGTACGTGTTGACGATGGTCGAGGGAGTAGTGAACTCCGACGTGTTGACGAGGTGGATAGACTACGAAGTGTCGGCAGCCCAGCTTGAGTGCACGATCGTTCACGACGAGGCTGCTGGAGCGAGTGCTGTCGTGTCTGGCGCAGCCGGAGCTTCGCCAGCGAGGGTGTGGACGACAACGGAGACTGCAGTGCCTGCGCCGGCGTCGTACCAGGCGGACGACAACGACGGGCCGATGACGAACACGAAGGCGTTGGTGATCATCTATTCGATCACGGGAGCCATTCTGTTGGCTTTTACGGTGCATGCGGTGTGGGCGCTGGCGGGGTGGGACAGCAAGAATGCCAAAACGGAGGATCTTCCTTTGATTCTGCATCCGTCGATCAGCGTGTGGGTGCGATGGGGAGTGCCGCTGTTCATTGCGGGAACGGTTGTCGTGTTTTTGACGTCGAACTTGCTGTTCGGGGCGGGGGTGAGTGGGATGGTGCTGGTTGGAGGGACGGAGTTGCCCCTGGAAAACTTGTTCTCGTACGAGCTGGGGACGACGGTGCGCGACATGTGGAACGCAGAAGTGTACTACCTGGCGATCATCATCGCAGTGTTCAGCGGGATCTGGCCGTACGCCAAGCTGTTTGCTCTGGTGTGGGGCTGGGTGGTGCCTCCTTCGGCGCTGAACCGGAAGCGACGGGGGCACCTGTTCCTGATTCTGGACTACACGGGCAAGTGGTCGCTGTTGGACACGATGATGATGATCATGTTGATGGTGTCGTTCCGGATGCACTTCGTTCTGCCTGCTGCGGCGTTCCTTCCGGCGAAGTTCTTCTCGTTCGACTTGGTGGTGGAGCCTGGTTGGGGCGTGCACGGGTTCATGACGGGGGCGATCATGTCGCTGGCAGTGAACCATTTGATGGTGATGACGCACAGAAACGCGCAGGAGTACGACGAGACGAAGGGAGTTTCGTCGAGCTGGTTTGACGAAGTTGACGTCGCGAGGGCGAGCGAGAGGGTGGTGCTCGCTACTCACGGGTGGGCAGGCGCGACGGCGCACCAGAGCAAGGTGCGCACAGGTGGAGTGATAGTGCTGCTGGTGGTGTCGCTTATCCTTCTGGTGCTCGGGGCTACGATCAAGACGTTTGAGTTTGAGTTCGACGGCGTGGCGGCGTTTCTGCTGAACGCGAGCGACCCTGGATCTCACAAGGAATCGTTCTCTCTTCTGGAACTGGCGTCCGACGTGACGAAGCAACACGACGTGCAGGACGGCGACTTCGGCTTGTGGTACATTGCGGTGACGTTCGTGCTGTTCACATTCGTGACGCCTCTGGTCCAGACGCTGGGGCTGATTGCGCTGTGGATTGTACCGCTGACACTGAAGGAGCAGAAGTACTTCCTGTTCTTCAACGAGATCATCGCGGCTTGGTGCGCCCCCGAAGTGTTCATCTTCGTCCTGGTCTCCACCCTCGTGCAGATTGAGCAGTTCTCTGAGTACATGGTCGTCGAGCAGTGCGCATACTTTGACTTTCTCATGGAGGCGTACATCCAGCCGATGGGCTTTTTGCAAGAGTACAAACCGACGTGCTTCCGCACGGAAGCCAATCTTCTGGCGGGATGCTGGATCTCGTTCGCGGCCGCGCTGATCAGTATTGCCACTTACGTCATTTCGTGGTACGCTGCTGCTGGAGTCATCCAACACCGTCACTCGCTTCACGAGCAGAACACCGGTGGAAACGAGCCTATTCAAGATGTAGAAGACACCGAGGAACCCGTTGACCCTGTCTCCAACGAAGTCCTCGACCTGCCAAAAGAGGCCGCGCCTACCCCTCCCGAGGAGAAGGCTGAAGAGTAAGAGCAAGCTGAGGTATTACCGACGACGAAGGCGTTCTCGTCTTTGTCCCGAAGCGTGCAAACAAAAGCCTCTACAAACGAAGTCCGTCGCCGCAACGACGCACGAACTTCTCCTGATCTGCCATTCTGATGTCGTCGATTTGACGCCAGCAACAAGAAGGCTGGAGTTTTGTAGGAAAAGGAGGCGCCTTGCGACATCCCCCGTGTGTGTCTGCTTGCGGGTTTG